>JBAFWW010000799.1:20765-43024 GCA_036873685.1 Agapornis canus | reverse complement strand
GGGACTGGAGCATCTCCCATACGAAGACAGGCTGAGAAAGCTGGGGCTGTTCAGCGTGGGGAAGAGAAGGCTGCATGGTGAACTCATAGCAGCCTTCCAGTATCTGAAGGGGGCCTATAGGAATGCTGCAGAGGGACTCTTCATTAGGGACTGTAGTGGTAGGACAAGGGCTAATGGGTTAAAGCTTATATAGGGGAGGTTTAGACTGCATATAAGAAGAAATTGTTTCCTGTTAGGGTGGTAAGGCACTGGAATGGGTTGCCCAGGGAATTTGTGAGTGCTCCATCCCTGGTGGTGATGAAAGCCAGGTTGGATGAAGCCTTGGGTGCCATGGTTTAATGTGGGGTGTCCCTCCCTATGGCAGGTGGGTTAGAACTAGATGATATTAAGGTCCTTTCCAACCCTAACTATTCAATGATTCTATTCTATGATTCTGTTCTATGATTCTATGAATTGTAGTAAGCATGCAGACACCTTTAGAAAAGACCTGATATTTTGTAAGAGCCTGAGGGGTCATTGGATACCATCAACATTGCCCCAGTTGCCTTGTCCTGTACATGCAGGATATCAAGGAATAAAATTAGGCTTTATAATCCTTTGAATCATTCAACAAAGATCCCTTCTTCTCGGGTTACACTAGCTAGTATACTAAAAACTTGTAGATGGTTTTGTGTATTTGTTGGTGCTGGTGAAAGTGTTTAGAATGGAAATTCTGGAAATGGAAGAAAACTTGTTGCTGTAGGTCATGCAGTGAAAGTTTTTATGTGACAATGTCCACTGTTTGTGGAAGCAGGAGACCCAGTGAAGCATGTGAACACACTTGTGACTCCAAGAAAAAGTAGTAAAATGACTAAATAATAGACTACACTAGACCAGCTAGATTAGATTAGACTAGAATATTTCAGTTGGAATACAATCACCTACAAAGACCATCTAGTCAACTGCCGAACTGCTTCAGGGTTGAGTAAAAGATTAAATATGTTATTAAGGGCATTGTCCAAATGCCTTTTAAGCAATATCAGACATGGGACATATACCACTTCTATGGGAAACCTGTTTCAGTGCTTGACCACTGTCTCAGTAAATAAATGCCTTCTGATGTTCAGTCTAAGCCTCTCCTGGTGCAACATTGAACCATTCCCATTTATTCTGTCACTGCGTATCAGGGAAAAGAGCTCAGCAATTCAGAAACATCTCAGGAAGCTGTAGAGAGCAATGAGATCGCTCCTCTTTCTCCTTTTCTCCAAACTAGATAAACCAAAAGTCTTTAGACAATCTCATAGGACATAGCTTCCAGAGCTCTCACCAGCTTTGTTGCCCTTCTCTGGATGCGTTCAAGGACATTCACATTGTTCTTAAATTGTGGGGCCTGGGAGTGCACACAGTACTCAAAGAGAGGCCACACTAAGACTAAATACAGCAGGATAATTCTATGATCCTATAGCCTTCCAATATCTGAAGGGGGACAACAAGGATGTAGGAGAGGCCCCTTCATCAGGGACTGGATAGGATAAGGGGTAATGGCTTTAAACTTAAACCGTGGAAGTTCAGGATAGATAGAAGTAAGTTTTTTACTGTGTGGGTGGCAAGGCAGTGGAACAGGTTGCCTGAAGAAGTGGTAAATGCTCCGTCCCTGACAGTGTTGAATATCAGGTTGAACAGTCTAGGGTGACACAGTCTAGTGTGAGGCATCCCTGCCCATGGCAGGGAGGTTGGAACTAGATGATCTTAAGGTCCTTTCCAACTCGAACCATTCTATGATTTTGTGATTCTGTGATTCTATAATCATCTCTTTTAACTGAATGGTTATCCAGTGTTTATTGCACCTCAAGTTGTGGTTTGCACTCTTGGATGCCAGGACACACTGCTGATTCCTATTGAGCCTGCTGTCAACTGGTACCCAGAGATATCATTATGCAGGAGTGCTCTCCAGTCACTTCCCTTCCAGTTTATAGTTGTGCCCAGCATTAGTCCAGCCTAGGTGCAGAAACTGACATTTGAACTTGTTAAATTTCATCCCATTAATCATTGCTCCAATCTGTCTAGACCCCTCTGCAAGGCATCTTGCCTTAACAGAGTTAACAGCACCTCCGAGTTTGGTATCATCAGCAACTTGCTACTGGTACATTCAACTTCTGCACCCAGAATGTTGATAAAAATACTGAATAGAACTAGTCCAAGGGTCTCTGCCCTCCATATAAGGACCCTGTCCTCCCTATAAAGACCCTGCCTCTCTTATAAGGATCAACACAAGCTTTCTAATTCAAAGGAATACAAAAAAAGAAAAAAGGATTTTATACAGACTATAGTCACAGTAAGAGTCTGTAGTTTGCTGTTATCTGTCTCAGTGTTAGGGGCAGTAAGAATAAAATTTTGTAGATGTTAGGGGAAAACAAAGATGGATTTATGGGGGATTACCTTAGTACTGCCACCTGGAGACTCCTCAATTCATCAAAAACTGTATACAACAGCAGCACCATAATGTTTTCCTATCTTCCTTTTTTCATGCATCAGTTTGAGAATCATGTTGGTTGATAAAATAAATCTTTAGCATTTTGATCCACTGAAGATGACAGAAATGCAGATCAGACTGATTTCTGCCTGTGGGAATACAGTAAAAAGAATGAAGTAAAGAGATTTTTAAAACTGAAACAAAATTATATGAAAAAGTAAACTGAAATCAATGTGAATTATGACTCTGTCCTCCACTCCCAGTTTAATATTGGTACCATCAGGCTTTTTGAACTAATTTGAACTGGCAATTTCCTGGATTTTAGTTTGACAGTGGTAACATTGAGATGTTACAATGTTTTAACTCATAACAAAATGGGAAGAAAATCAAGTATTTTGCTGTTATACTAATTACTGTAATATACAAAATATTACTTCTATTATACAAGTGCATACTGCTCACCTATGGTCAGCTTGTTTACCTCCAAAACCTCAAAACTCTTCTGTGTCACACACACAGTGAAAAACTTTCTTGAATCTTAGATGGAACCTTCTGTGCTTCAGTTTGAGCCCATTACCTCTGGTTCTGTCTATGTGTACACTGAAAAGAGCTAGCTCTGCTTTCTTCACATCCCTGCATCAGATATTTGTACACATTGATGAGATCTCTGCCGATCCTTGTCTTATCTAGGCTAAATAGCTTTCAGCATTTTTTCACAGCAGAGATTCTCCAGCCCCATAATCACCTTCATGGCCCTTTGTGGGAGACTCTCCTGTATGCCCATATTCACTGTATTGGGGAGCCCAGAACCGAACACATTACTCCTCTATGCAACACAGAATACAATTAGCCACCTTCTTCACAAGGGCTCTTAGCTGGCGCGTGTTCAACTTAGACCTGCAATACCCAGGACTCCTGGGTACTTTGCTGCCAAATTGCTTTAACCAGTTGAGTAGCCCCCAGCACATGCTGGTGCAAGGGTATTTTTCCTTCCTGGTGAAGGACTTCACTTTTCTCCTTATTGAACTTCATGAGGTTCCTGTCAGCCCCTTTCTCCAGCCTGTTGAAGTCCCTGTGGATGGCAGCATGACCTTCTGGGGCATCAGCCACTCCTCCCAGTTCTATATGATTAGCAGCTTGCTGGGGGGTACACTCTGCCCCATCACATAGCTCATTAATGATGATGTTAAACACGACTGCATTTAGTATTGGTTCCTGGGCTACATTGCTAGCTATTTGCCTCCAAGTAGGCTTTATGCTACTGAACCTCTAATTGGAAAAATAGAATAGCTGTCTTCAGATTGTTTTTGTGAAGAAATATAGCACTGAATGACTTAATTTGTCAAGCACCATACTATTATGAAAATGTGAAACATCAAAAATGCCAAGAGATAGGTAAAATTAATCTGATTTAGGTAAAAAAAAACAACTTTGCATTAGCAATGACCAAAAGAAAACACAGACTGTTTCAGAGAAATGAAAGTAATTCCAGCAGACAAATAAATTTGTTTTGTCTATGAACTAATGAAACTATTGAAAACTATTCCCAGAAAGATAATTCACGTAGAAAAATGCACTCCATTTGTATAACAGTATATAGAAAAATAAAAGGAATAATGAATGAATCAAAAATGTTCATAAATATAGAATTGGGCAGTGTATTCTCTGCTTCCCTCATATCTATATAAAGTATAGTCTGAGAAAATAACTCTCAGGGTAACATGCCAAACCAAATTTTATCACAGGTCAAAGAATGTAGGAATAAAGCTGGCAGTGATCTATGAGGAGAAAAGGGCAACATTACTATTGAATACGCTAAAGATAAGATGGTTTTCATGCAGATGATTTATTCCTTTTAAACTGATAGATGTTTAAAACTGTGCAGGTTTATGAACAATGCCCTTTAAAAAACTTTTCACCAAAATATCTAATAAAATAAGGAGGTGGACAGTATGTGTGCATATGTAAATAACACATGAGATTCTCTGGTAACACATTGATGGATATTACAGGCACTATATATGGGAACCCGGAACTGAAAACAAGCTATCTAGATAAATAAATACAGGTTCCCAATACTGGAAGAAGTAGCCTTTTCAAACCGTGTTTAACTTCAAATTCAGCATTCTGCCTTTTAAGTCTGAAAGTTATTCCTGAGCTTAAGTTTTTAATTGCATAAAAACTGTTTTCCTAATTCCTTAAATTTAAGTATGAGATATAATTTGCAAGTGTTTTTTTGTTTGTTTGTTTGTTTAGCTGTTTGGGTTTTTTTACTGTAGATACTTTTAATCTTTTTCCTTATGGTTCCATATTATTTTTTGGGAGACAATAATTTTATAATTGTCTACAAAAAGAAGGTATTTTTAATCTTGCTAATTTGAAATATTTGTTCAAAGGCAAATTTCTTGTTAAGTAACTAATAAAGGTATTTTTCTTTATCTTAGCCCTTAGATCACATAGGGGAGGCTTTTTGTACATTTTTTGATCCTTCATCAATCCATATCATTATGAAATGTCACCACAAACTTTTCATCTTTGTTGCAAGATCAGGGATACCACATAAAAGTAATCCTAATATCATATTTGAAGGAACTTCTCTAGAAACCTCTCTATAAACTAATAATTGTGAAATGTATTATAAGTAAGGTTGGCTTATTACCTTACTTGTTAGGTTTACCTTTCATGTCAAAATCGATGAGCCAGAAAAAACTAAGCCAATTTTACCACCTAAAAGCTTCTTTTGCATATTTGCTTATTTTGTTAATAAAATCATTATCATGTGGAGCTAGTATGCCAGCATTACAACTAGATTTTTTATCCGTATCATTATCTTCAGCATTGTATTTCTATTAGTTTTATGAAAGATGGAATGAGCATTCCACTTCATCATATTGTGAAGGAACAACAGCTTTCCAAAACCAAGGCTGTTCATATAAAAGTATAGGCTTGTAAGGAAGCCTTTGCTGGGAGCATGTCTCAGCTTCTGGATGTAAAAAAGCAATGGACACACCAGAACAGCAAATAACAGGCAGTTTATAAAGGCCATTACTTTAAAATGAACAGAGTATTATTAATACATTGTGGATCCATGACTGAAGTCAGTTTGCAGGATTTAGTCTGTGCACACTCCAAACTCAGGATGGATATTTCCAAACCCTGCAACTATCTCCCTCAAAAAAATTGCACTGGAGGACAGAATTTACTGAAGTAACATTACTGAATTGCTAGCTTGACAGATGTTTCATGAACCAATAGAAACTAGAAAACTAATTTGTGATATGGGCACCAATATAATTAGGTTTCTAAGTGAAATGTTAGTTGAGTTTTTTGAAATGTACCAAGTGTCCAATTAGGTCCTATTTTCTAATGCCATCTCTTTTACATTGACCATACTCACAGGTATAACAAACATATGGGTTTTGTTAGCTTGGTCAAACTGTTTCCAAGGTTTTCATGATAACTTCCAAACTAGCAAACAATTAGCAAACAGAATCTCATATTTAGGCAGCTTTAGTTTGATTTTGAAAAAAAGAGTAGTTCAGTATAACTGATCCACAGATAGATTTTGAATACTTAGTAAGCTAATTATTTATAGATTTTTTTTCTGTAAATCATGGTTATTTCAGTCCAGTATGTATCATATCTTTTATATATCTATAATATTAAATAACAATGAGATTATGTAATATATCAAATATATAAAGTATAAACTGAGTTCCTTTTTCATCATGTGCAACATCCTGCTATTAATGCTATTAATTATCACCTAAAAGGACTTTGACAATTTTGAGTGGTGGGCCAGGGCAAACTTCATTAATTTCAACAAGGCCAAGTGAAAGGTCCTGCACCTTGGTCAGGACAGTCCCAAGCACTAATATAGACTGGGCAGTGAATGGATTGAAAGCAGCCCTGAGGAGAAGGACTCGGGGGTGTTGGTTCCAGAGAAGTTTAACATGAGCCAGCAGTGTGTACTCACAGTCAAGAAAGCCAACCGTATCCTGGGCTGCATCAAAAGGAGTATGGCAAGCAGGTCAGAGGAGGTGATTCTTCTCCTCTATTCTGCTCTCATGAGACCTCACTTGCAGTACTGTGTTCAGCTCTGGGGCCCCAAACACAAGAGAAATGTAGACTGTTGGAGCATGTGCAGAGGAGGGCCATGGAAATGATCAGAGAGTCAGAACACCTCTGATATTGAGATAGGCTGAGAGAGCTGGGCTTGCTGAGCCTGGAGAAGATATGATTATGGAGAGCCCTTAGAGCATCTTTCCAGTACCTGGAAAGATGTACTTTCCAGTACTTGCAGGGAGGACTGCAAGAAATCTGGAGAGACTTTTCACAAGGGCATGTGTTGACAGGACAATGGCTTTAAACTGAAAGAGTGGAGATTTAGATTAGATATTAGGAAGCAATTCATCACTTCAAGGGTGGTGAAGCACTGGCACAGGTTACCCAGAGAAGCTGTGGCTGCCCCATCCCTGTCAGGCTGTATGGGGCTTTGAGCAACATAGTCTAATGGAAGGTGTCCCTGCCTGTGGCAGGGGTGGGGGGTGGAACTAGATGACCATTAAGGTCCCTTTCAACCCAAACTTCTATGAATCTGATTCCATTATCATTTGCTTACTTTATTTACTCACAGAACTAAAGCCCCAAGTACTTATGATAATATGTAGAACAAGTTTGCAAGAACCTTCAGTTACAAAAAGTACTACCTGTTAGAAATCTGACAATTCTAATCTAAGAAAATGTTATATTTTTCTTTTCTTTTTGCCAAAGGCTAAGTTTGATGAAAGGAAATCTAAGCACCATTTCTTATTTTCAATATTTACCACATATGAGGCTTCTCTGTAGATCTTTCCTGTTTTATTGCTACATGACTAATAAAAAGATCTTCAGAGATGGCTGTTATTATTAGAATTATAGAAAATAATTGCTTAATTTCAGGGCACAATATGTAAGATAATTGTGTTTGGGTTTTGCTGTTTGTGCAGTAAAAATCTAATGAACTATGTAAAAAGAGATAAACATTAGAATTGTTCTGGCTAATTACTTCAAATTTTGGATTTATTATGACTAGGTAAAAGACCTGTGTGACTTCATCTACCCCAAAAGAGTAATAAGAACTAATACACTCTCACATTATTTTTTCTCTGCTATCATGCTATGCATATTATATTGAAAATAAAGAAAAGCAATTATATAAGAGAGATTATTTTCTTCTCAGCTTAAAAACAGATTTATAGTAAATGATTTAGAGTCAGATTGAATTATTTAGATTTCACATTCTTTGTTTCCAATTAAAAGTGTATGCTGAAAGAGTCCAGCTCAGGCAAAACCATTGTTTCAAAAATATACAATAGTCTTATTTGAGGAACAAATGTTGACATTATCACTTAACATGTATTCAGAGGAATTCCATTCTTCTTTGAAAAAATAGAGCACTTACCCAGTTACTAAAAAAGCAAGGATTATTGTATATTTTACAGTATACCAATGGTTTTAATATACACATGTATGTATAATTTCTTTGTATGTAAAGCTGAAGCATTAAGTTTTAGTTGGATCAAAATGAAAAAAAAAAACCATTCTTGGTGGATCTAACACAAGAACAGGTTACAGACATTTCAAAATTGTTGGAAGCCTAAGGATAGTACCTTAGTATTTCACTTGAAACCTTCCAAAGTTTCCCTTAGTTTTCCATGCTGGACCTATATTTCAACTGAAGAAGTTGTTTTTATAAATATATACACAAACACATGTATATATGTACTGATATATATATTTATATCTCAGCTCACCTTACATACCTTTTACTTTTTAGGTCCTGCTTCTACTGTGGTATACATAAAGTATGTAAAATATAAAACTGTTGCTTGTTATTGTCTATGGCACCATCAATAAATAGAATTTGGCTTCGGAAGATTTATTGTGAGCAATTCTACACTCAGAAGTGGAAGAAATTAATTAATTCTTCCTAATTGCTGACGCTTGTTACTTTTATGACAGAAAACAGAGTTTTCTGAAGACTGCAATTATAGTGAGACAAAAAGCTTAGCTACTAACATAAGAGCACTTCTCAGGTATAGCTGAAGTCTGCATAACTCTAGTACTCCAAAAGGATAATCTTTACTGGACTGAGGCCTAAAAAGGTTCCTTGGAACTAAGCCATCATCTTCATGTAAACTAGACAAAGCAGACTTCTTTTAGAAAAAGAGCAATAATGCTTCACCTCTGATTGTTAGAGAAAAAAGTAATACTGAGCAAATACTTTCTTGAAGTACATTTTATTCTATTTGTCACAGAGTGAGCATAAAGACAACATTATAATAAATAATAAACATGTATCTGCAAGCTTCTGCTTCTACTTCAGTGCATGATGATTTTACTTCTGATTTTTCTTTATTGCTTTGTCTCTCCATTAATAAAAGTATTCCTTTGGAAAAGCTGTCTCAGGATTGCTTTATAATGATAAATGTTCCAGGCACTGCTTGCTTTTGTTCATCATTTGCTGCCAGGCACCTGAGTACTGAAAATAGCAAGTCACCTCTAAAGATGTGCCATGTGACCATAGCTAATTTGAGAACTCTGTCATTTTCAGGTCTGTGAACACCACAGTGTTTCAGCTCCCAGGGATCTGTTAAAAAGGAATCAACGTCAATAATGACACAAAATTTTATTCAGTATTCTCATTATTGCCTATCATCGGGGTTAATAAATGTATGATATATGTTTTTATTGAAAAACTTTTAAGGAAATCTCAGAAATCTATGTGATCTTTTGAGGAAGAGTGGTTGCTTGATGGACTGCAAACTTGCAAACAAGGTTTGTACTTTTCTGGGGTAGAAAGGCATTTATAAAATGTCTACTTTTGGAGATTTAAGTCATACACATACTTGAGGTACCTGTTTATTTGAGTATTCTAGAGCTGAGTTATGAATTATGTATGTTTTACTCTGTAATAAAATGTTGTGCAAAATCCACACTTGTATAATATTTGAATAACAACAGAGTTAAGATAAAACTAGAATACGTGCTGAATTTTTTTTAAATTAAAATTGTTATGATACTTCAAGAAATAAGAAAGCAAATTCTTTGATAATTGTTTAGTTCCCTTTAGGCTTGGGTTACAATTTTAACTCTGCTTTTTACCAATTTCCTCCTAACCTTGGGGAGATTAAAATGCAGTTGGCAGAAATAATTTATATGTTATTAAAGAAGGGGAGTACTTTTTCTCCAACTCACTGTGATTCTACGGTCTTACCCTGTTCTGTTTTAAGCAACTACTTATTTCACTGCTAGCACATTTGCAGGAAAACAGTTTTGAGCCAGAGAAAATAGTAAGAGTTTATGTCTTTGCTTCATATTTGAGATGTAGACTTATCACTTAAAGATGTATGCCACTTTTAAACAAAAGTTGCTTATACACTGCAGAATGGCTTAAAACATGGATTTATTATTATACTTTCTGTATTTGAAACTCTGTTAAAGGTGAAAAATATGACAGTACTTTTGAATCCATAAAAACATATTACCCTTTTTAAATAACACTTACATTACTATGTTTCAAACACTGACACTTTGATTTCATTGCATTTAGCATACTAAATGCTGCAGCTTCTGTTGCATGTGCCATATTCCATATGTTACTTTTACAAGCCCATTAATTAGAGAATTTTAAGATTACAACAAAATTATAGAAATGTTAAAGAGACTGAGGGTTTGACTAATGTCAATTCAAACTGATGAAAATAAACCTAAGTGGGGTCTCACACACGTCAGAAAGCCCTAGGTCCTCTGAGGATTGGCTCTCTTATGCCACCTCCACAGAGCAGGGTAACCTCTTCAACCTGCAGACAGCTATTCAGCTGACTAGTAAACAAGTGCTAAAGGAGGACCACAGATTTCCTGTGCTGCCACTGCTCTTTCTGAGGCACCAGTAACAAATCACCCCAAGGGAGCTCTTGGGCTGCACCCTGAGAAATTGCAACTGTGCTTCAGCCTGACCACATGCACTCCAGTTGCTTGAACTGTTAAGCTAAAGGCATACTCTGAGTGCTTGAGAATTTAAAATGCCTAGCTGTAGTTCTGCAATTGCTCTTTGGATTTGCTATTTTTGCATTGCTTTTAATCAAACCCTGGACACAAAAGAAGACCAGCTATTTGCCATCTGCAAAAAAGGGAATTATTCATCACTGGAAAGAGCACTAAGGGTGTAATGGAAAGCATGCAACCTCTTACACCCTTGCATGAGGTCATCTGATAGTTCATTACTGACTGACTGACTGAATCTTATGCACAGCTGATGCCAAAAAAAAAAAAAAAAAAAAAAAGTTTTAGATTCTCATTTTACCAACTTTTCTCATGTAACCATCTTACCTTCAGCAGGGTGCATATTTTACCCCACAGCTAGAAGACTCCAGAAAGCCTGTACTGATCCCTACATGGATTACTCTGCTTTAATGGGCTTTCCTTGCTTTTGGAGTCCATAATTTCCACTCCTGAGTTAAAAAACAAAAGCAACCAACCAAAGAAACCACAGAAGAAATACTTAATCTTTTCCAGAAAAAAGAAGAGTAGCTGTTGATGTTTGTTACTGTTTGTTTTCTTTTTTTTTTTTTAATGTGCCCAAGTGCTATATACCAGAAGAGGAGCGCTTTTGTACTATGAAATAAAAGATTTGCTATATTCGGGTTGACATGTTGGTGACATTCTTTTTTTTTTTTCCAGTGGAACTTGATTTATGGCTCTGGTGTTGTATTTGCTATATGAAAAACCTTACTTCATGATTAGTTGTTTCATGGCATAATGAAAGTTTCTTCTGTCCATATTTATCTCCTTTGTAAATTGATGTTTGAAATTCATATATATATATATGTTCCATGCTGTAATAAATAACTTATGGTACACATGGTTGAATTGAAGTCCTTAGTAATGAATGTAAGAAGCCTTCAGACAGCTCTGGATTATTTGTTTATCTGTCATTAGTTTAGGGAAACATGCATTGTGCAACTTTGTTGTGGTTTACTTGATTTTTCTGTTTAATATAAGGGGTTTGATGCAGGAATCTTTATTCAGCCAATCTTCCATTAATATTGGAGGGAGGGGGAGACCTTGTTCATGGGATAGCATATGAAGAAGTATAGTTCTTTCAGAAAGTTATCATAATGGATACAAACTACCAGGACAACTGAGCTCATATCTATTTGTTGTAACAGCATAATTCCCTATATATGCTTCTCCATTCAAGCAAATATTTCTTAAGCTTCTCTTTTTCTTTCAAATTTGTATAAAAATGTGGGGGTTTTGTGTCTTTTTAAGAAAGCAAACTATTCTAGATAGTGAAAGAACTAAAGAGCTGAATTGACCTAGGCCAAAGAAGTGACCCTACAGCTCATTCTTGGAAAAGAAAGCACTTTACAGAAGAGTAAAATGAAGAAACCCATATGCTATCTACTGAGCTCAGCAGATTAAGTGCTAGCATGAGTTCAGTTCACTTGAAGTGGATGATGCATTTGTAGTTATATCATCTTCTTAAAGCTCTATAATGAAGGAAACTAGGAAAAAGTGTCTCTTGTAACATAGACTGAGTTTGAATTTTTAATTCCACTGCTGATCTTAAAATCATCACCGTCTTATGAGCAACCCTCATCCCACCTACACTGACTGCAACTTCAAACCAGCTCAAAAGCTACCCCCAAGGCATATGTTATTTTTTAGTGATGGTACTTGTAATAATGATGTTCTTTTCTTCTGTGAGAGCCAGGGCCCTTCTTGCAGTTTAGTCCATATCTACTTAAATGTGGGGATAGAAGGTAGGGAGGTAAAGGAGGACCTGTGGCCCTGGAAAGTGCCACTGGGTAGCTGCCTCTGCTTGAGGCATGAAAGCCGAGGGATATTCTCAAATGCACAGCATATCTGGGAGGTCATTGTTGGCAGGGCAGCCTGCCAGCCTTAATACTCTCTAGGGATACTGTAGACTGCTGACAGGTTATAAAAGTAGGCACTGCAGCAGAGAAATGGCATTTACAGACTCAAGTCCAAGTTCAAAGAGAACCTTAAATATTGTCATGGATTTAGCTGCTTGCATGCCTGGGGAGAGACTCAGAGAGGGAACTGTCACAGGCAGTCAAATACTTTTCTTTAACTCTTTGCTTTAGGAAAGGAAATTCAGGCTGCCTTTTTGACGTAAACTTACCTTTTCCCTTGTGCTTGCTTAGCCCTATCAGTCTGAATTACTGGAGGGCTGACACAGTTTGATGGGTTTTATTCACAGGGTCAGCTAGGAGTAAAAGCAGGAAGAAATACAGATAAGGAGGTACTGAGTGCCACTGTAAGGTGTTTTATGTTAACAGAGCATCATTTAACCTGCAATTTGTCATCTGGGTCATTATAATTATATAAAGCACATTTCCATGCATCTATGATGTCAGTGTTTGAGTGTTGAAAACATTCCTAAATGCTAATTCCTAAAAGCATGAAATGGCATACTAAAACTGATAGTGGAAGGAAAACAATGAAGACTATGCTTGTGGTATATGTTTTCATGAAAAGAGTCTCACTGTGTATGACTTTGATTGCTAAGTATTTCTTGTTTATTCTCCTGTTGTTGAAAGTGAGTAAGTAAACATGCATGATACTAATTCTGATTAATTCCTGTCTCTACTTTGCCTTGTGAGAAAAATAATAGCCCTGTGGAAGACACCCTTCTTCCGTACCATGCCATCTCATAGTTTGAAATAGATAAATTGTAGGATTTGGAAGAGTATAAAACTTCTTGTTGTCACATGATAGGTGCAATGATTAGCCATTCTTTTCTGAACAAAAAGTTCAATCTCTAGGTCTTGTCTTGGACAGTGCTGATTTTGGGGGTTAGGATATATAAATCTTAATTCAATGAGAGCTCTCATAAACTCTTGGAATAAATGGAGTTAAAATAGACCTTTCTGGCAGACCACAAAATATGTTTTTCATCTTGAAATAAATATAGCTTCAAATGGTCAAAGAGGAGATGGTAAGAAGCTATTTCAGCATCAGCTCCATCCATTTATTGTGACCTCTGTATGTGGCAGTAGCTGTGTCTTCTCTTACGATCGATTAAATAGCCAACATCGGGTCAAAATGAACCTTACTCAAGCATGTTTACATAACTGATAGTCCTTTCTAGTGGGTGTAGTCCTACTAATCCCGATTTTTAAGTAGACTAAGGGCTAGCAAGCAACTTTTTTACTTACTGCTGTATTTATGATACCTTTTTACATAAATATGCATATAAGTAATGCATAGCCAGGAATTTAAATCAGACACTTGCAAAATCAATAATATATATCTGACTCTGATTTCTGTTCTTTGCAGACATTTAGAATTCAGTATGCAAATGCCCAGTTTCAATTAATTAAAACCATTCTATCTTGATTAGCATGAGTTACCATACTAACAAGAAATAAATTATCAACACAGAAGATGAGTTATATGAAATGCTAATGGCCATCTGAAGCTTTTTTGGAAAATAAGGGAGAACTGGGAATCTGGGTCTTGGAGAGATAAATTTTGCTACTTTATTCTAACTATTCCTGGCACTATGGAAAGAAAGAAAATTTATTACATATCCCTAGATTATCTAGAACCCTATAAAAATGTCTTTTTTATTCCCACCAATAGAAAGGGGGAGATATTGTGTTTTGTGTCAGCCAAAGCCATTCAAACTCTACGTTTTCATTTATATGAACAGAGAGGTTAATCACCTTCAATTTATTGAAGTCTGTGAATAAAATACTTAGCTTATTCATATGTTCCTCTGGTTTTTGAGCTCTTGGATCTGTTCACAAAAATTCTGATCCTGTTTTGCCAGTTCCAGGGATTAAATTTGTAGCCAGACGTAGTATACCCTGCAAATGAAGGTCATATACAGGTTTAGAAGCTTTCACTTTAATGAAGGTCCAACTGACCTTCTCATAAATGGTGTTCATAGAAATCAACAAAAAGATATAGAAAGCCTGTCTCTACTGAGGCAAAACTGCCTCTAATCCAATGGAAAGACTGTATGTTACCTATGCCCACAAAGGAATGGAAATTATGGGAGAAATTTGTGTATCAAACCAGAAGAATTTAGTGCCATTTTAGGGCTATCTGATTCTTCCATATTGTATGATATGCATAAAACTAATGCCATTCTTGATAAGTACCTGGCTACGTTATATGTTCTGGATCCCTGATGTTTAGGTGATCACCAGACACTGTAAATTACATCTAAGTGACAGGTAAAATACTGGGAGAAATAGCTTAGGGTTCATAATGTGATATTTGTACTAGAAGTTCAAGTGAATTGAAACAATGAGTTCCTTCTCATAATAGTCATGCACTTAATTGAATAAGGCACTAACACCAATGTGGCTGTAACTGGGCATTTTACATCCACTTTCTTCAAGGTATTCTGAATAGATGGAATGAGAGATTTCATGCCTTTCTGGGAGACAATTTTGGGTACAAATGCAGATTTCTGTCTGCTTACATGCTTATTTCTCATCTGCTTTTAATTTTACCTTCACTTTTCAGTTGGTTGGGGGTATTTTCTGTCTTTATCTTCCTTGTTTTCTGTTTGGAAGAGTTTGCTTGGGTAGCTAACACCTTACATCTGTAGTACCTCTGAGAGATTAGGAGTGAAAAGGTAGCTAAAAGCAATGATTTACGAAGTCTGATGTTGGTGGAATTGTGTTGAGCCTCAGAGCAGTCGCTATGCCTTGCAAACGTTTTGTTTCTATTTTCTTCAGCAGAAAAGCAGTATAGTAAGTCAATTTAAAAAAAAAACAGATCACGCAGATACATTTTATGTTATTTGAATTCTTTCTTTTGTCTTTCTGTATGTAATTTTGTCATGTTTTGTCTTCAAACAAATGACTCATCTCAAAAATAATTAACAATAACTTCAGATGAACTTCAAATAACTTTTTTTTTTCGAAGTAAGAGGCAATTAATACCTTATAATGCAATCTAAAAAACTGTCAAGCAAGTTGTTTTCCCTTTGAAAAAATTCCTCAATTTATGAAAAAATCAGTGAAGGAATCAAGTATATGTTTATTGAATTTTTAAATTACATTTTTCTAAAAGAGATATGTATCATTTAATAGAGACACAACAAATTAAAAGTCAGTTGCTTGCAGTAGAATGAAGCTCAGCAAGCAGGTTTATTTAAAACTTTAAAACTGTCTTAGAAGTTACGGTCACATCACATGTCACTATTATTCCTGTTTACCTAAACAGACATTATGCTTACAATAGCAGTATGTTAATTAGTTACCTGTACTTATATATTAATTGGTCTACAAAACTATTACAGCTAGCTTCATTTTTGGGATTATGAAAAGAGTGTGCTTGTATTTAAACAAAACAGTCTACAGTGTATATGCAACCAATCATTGTTCTTGCAATAAATCATTTCAACAAATGACACTTGTTATAATTAACATAATTTGTCATCTCTCTTTGAGGAAGCAGCTCTGGAGTCATCACAGTGCCATGCACTCTAAACTCCCTCACAAAAGCCAGGCAAAGGATGTGTTTCATTGTTCTGCAGCACTTACCATTTATAAATGGAATGGAAAATACATTTTAAAGTGCTTAGGTAAACCTGGGAAACCGAAAATACTAACTTTATCTGAGATAAAAGTGTAATTAGTTCCAGTTTCCCAGCAATAAAGGTAATAACTTCTGTTAATCTAAACTGAAACTAAAAGAAAATATGAATTAATTATAAAACTTTTTATCTTTATATATTCAAATATTTTGGATACCATCAGTAATCATAAACTAATAGTAATTATTTCATCCTGAGAAATTACTTATTCTGCTTTAAAAACAGAAATAGAATCAATAAAACAAACAAAAATAAAAAAGAAATAAAATTAAAGCTTATACACTTTGGAAAAACATCCTGAATATCAAGGCTGTCACTTAATATGGTATGTCTGTGTTTTTCAGTCCCTATGGATAAGTGAAAAACAAAGAACAAATGGTGGTTAAGAAGTCTGAGCAATATATGCATATTATGATATATGACTTATAAAATATTATAACAGATAAGAAAATGTTGTGAAACAGCAGGAATTAACCCATATTTGAAAACAAACAAACAAAAAAAACTTAATCAAATGAGTTGTGGGGAATCCTAGGAAACAGGAGAGTTATCTCAGCTATATTTGGATAAATATTGATTTGTTTGTTTGTTTTTTGGTTTTTTTTTTCCGAGATACAAAAAAAAAAAAAAAAAAAAAAAAAAAAAAAGTCTCTCAGAAAGCTACTCAAGACCAACCATGGGAAGTCCCACAAATTCCTTTCCTTTTTTTTTCCCCAAGCCACTGGAGCAACTGAAGGACAATGTTAGTTCTAAGAATAGTTTATTTCCTTCTTTGGGAACTGAAGTTCCTCTTTTAAGCCCTTTATCTTACCCTGACACATTAAAAAACCCATTAAGCAGAAAAAAAAAAAAAAAAAAAAAACAAAAAACCCCAAATTATGAAATGACTTTCCATTAACCCTTCCCTTTGTCTGGATTACTACTAGTTAGACTATGTTGGATTATAAATTACAGAAGTTACTTTTTTTATTTTAACAGGTAATGACATTGTTTTTTTTTTTCTTCTTCTTTAATTTGGGCACATGTTTAACTTTTGATAAAATATTAAAAAATAGGCAATAGAATAAGTATTTAAACTATTATTTCAGAGAGACACAAATATCCTTTCCTATAATGAAATCAGACAATAAGATGACTGTCACAGAAAGGAGAAAGCGAGCAATCTGAGAAGTATTTCAGCAAACTGTTGTCACTCTTGTGCATTCAGTAGGCAGGGATTGCTCTTGCATGGCAGTGGAAAGTTTGCACAGATAAGATGATAAAATGTTCCAGTGCAATAAAATGTTCTAATGTGATAAAAATTTGGCAGCATTCACAGGCTCCCTTCTTCTAAGCATAATTATCAGCAATCACTAGTCTCATTTCTCCCTTGTCCTTAACAAGCCAACAGCCCAACAAATGAAATGATTTTTGCTATTTGCTTCAGAAGAACATGTTAAAACAAATACAGCTTTCTCTAAGCAGAAGGAGTTAAAGGACTTAAAGTTTTTCCAAGAGGAAATATGAGGTAACCTAAAAGAACACAGCACACAGCTATCACTGGGACCTGCTGACAGAAGTAACTGATATAGTGAAACTAGTCCAATATCTGCACACACAGAAAAATCTTATGCAGAGTAGAAGCAAAGTCCTTCATTCTTGCTGGTAAGCTTGAATCCCAGACTGTGCTCATTTAAGCAGAGCCTAAGATATTGTTTCAAAATCACCCAACATTCACAGCTCTGCAAGTTTTCAGCATACAAAGCAGGTGAGAAACAGTTACTCCAACTGTGTTTCACTCCAGGATTGGTACTAAAACCATCTAAGCCCAAGGGAAAGCACCTTCATAAATGGAGACTGAAATGGGTTCACAATCCAGCAGGGAATTGAAAGTCAATGAAATCTGCAGAATTTCAACTTGTTGAAATGCACACAAGCACTTACTTGTAATCACTTTGCCAATTGACTACCCCACTTTCTATTATTAACCAGGTAGCTGTTTAAAAGCACCTGAAAAATCACAGAAAGATGTCAGCCATGGTTTTGTAGTGACTCATAAGTGCTGTCTTTTATGAAAACAAGCAAGCAAAAAAGGCATCTGGCCTTCAGTTCCCCCACAGGACGGGTCAGGAGTCCCAGTCTGATCCTGCACTGGAATTTTCTAATGCTATACTTGGCAGTGTTAAGGGAGTTTAATGTAGTGGAAGTAATCTACGTACCAGCCTAACCCTTCAATGCATCAGCAACTGACACAGCTTATGCCTCTGGAGTTTATTTTTAAAATGTCATCAATTAAAAATTGGGAGGGGGGACTTAATTGCTCTCAAGTTTTGCTATGCTTCTGATGAACAGAATAAGATTTTTATGAACTGCAGAAGGAGGCAAACCATTTGCTTTCTAATGACCTTTTGGAAGAGAATCAGTTTGCAAAGCAAGAAAACAAATTAATTTTTGAAAGATATGTAGGCCTTGGGGAGTTTCAAAGACAAAGGTGAAGTCAAATTCATTGAAAAAGCAGTTCAGGATCAACATATTCAGAAGATATTGCAGCACACTTTCTAGCTCTCAATATGTCTGCTGTGATAGTACAACTGGCTGTTGTTTTGTGGCTCTTAGAGGAAGGAACAAATTGTGTGTGTCTTATGTGAATATCAAATATAAGACTTTTGGTAAATAATTTGAAGTTTTCTACCACTCTGCTGTGCCCAATGCTATGAAATGACGCTAACAACCAATTATTTCTGCATGAGCTATTTGTAGAGATGAAATTTATTTTAATGTTAACATTTCTATGAAAAACTGCACAAAGTGTTCTGCTGTAGTACATCACCAAGTGATACTGAGTGGTTCTATAATTTAAATAACTCTAGCTACAATGTCTCTGCTTAAATAGATCATGTTTCTGTGCCGTTTTACTTCATTGAAAAATCCCACACTAATTTCTGAGCTGTTTGCAAACTAATTAATTTTAAATCCATTTAACTGTTCTACAATTTAAAGTAATAATCCATTGAAAGCAATTGCGATAGGAAAAATTTTATTTTAAAGTTTCAAAAAGCAATACCTACATTTTCAATATCACCACACTATGTTCCTATTAATGCACATAATTTCAGTTTCCATTAGCTGACAAAAGTATGAAAACAGAAGGGAGGTATGTAAAGCCAGAAAGAGAGGAAAAACTCACAAGAAATGAAAATATAGTGTAGGAAAATTTAAGTGGCAGTACTATAATACAGGACTTAGTTGTCACAGGAACTATAACAAGATGAAGAAATAGTCTACTTGGTCATTATGCTGATAGAACTTTTAAAGACCTAATGCTTTCACAAATGTGTTCTTTTTGGTAGTGTTTTGTGAAATTGCACACTGCATTATGGCTGCTTTTCAGCAAATCAAAAGAAAATATAATATAGATTCATAGACTCATAAAATGGTTAGGGATAGAAAGGACATTAAGGTCATCTAGTTCCAACCCCCCTGCCATAACATATAAATAAATCTACTTCACTGAAACCCAGCAAGCTAGCTGGTGATACCCATGGGCTACCTGAGAGGATATTAAGCTCTATGTGATGTTTCTTTAAACAGGTAAGACAAACTCAGATGACAAACTTGTTCAGGGACGATTGTAGATAAAATCTGTAGAATGTGAAAAGGCGGAATATAATCATTTTAGGAACAGTATCTGTCAACGTTTCTAGATGTGCAGAATTCTATATTAGCTCCAAAAAGAGATGGTGAAAATAAAAAAACAAACAAAAAAATAAAAACAAAAACCCACCCACCCAACAACCAAACAAAATAACCCCAGTCATTGTTAAGAGCTCTAAATGTTAACCTGTGGAAAGACAAAATTTCACCTTATTATTATCTTTGGATTCTGTGAGGCAGAGAGGCAAAACACACTGAAAGGTTTGTAAGCATAACTTTGGATATCAACCTCAGGAAGCTACAAGCTGTTACCAAAGTAAACTCAGCTGCTTATAAATTTTTAGAAGTAGAAGTTGAGTAGCATCATAGAGGCAAGAAGTCATTATAGCTACTTGCCTACAAGAGCCTAAAGCTGTAGGAAAGAGGAGGGAAAGGGGAAAAAAATGAGAACTGGACAGTAAATATTCAGCTACCCCTTACTGCTTCAAAGTATGCCTGAAAAAATAAAGCCATTTTGCAGCCCAGTAAGGAAAAACTTGTGTCAGATGAAACATATTTAAAACAATGAGTGAAGAATATGTTCTAGTTGTTGAAAAGTGATATAATTATTTTTTTATTATCATTTTTTTTAAGCCAGAAACTGAGAGAAATAGTTATACCTAAGTCTATGATATTTCTTGATGCTCAGTGAGAGACCTTTAAGAAAATGTTTCAGGTATGAAAAAAAAAATATTACAGACCTCTTAGAAATTGATTTATAATGGAATTGCTGACACTACCTGAGCTATAGTTGAATAAATTGCTTCTGTCCTGGTGTAATGAATAACCTCAGCATCAGGGAGCTTTCCTTTCATACAAAAAGGAAAAAAAGTCTGATTTCCTATTTTTATACTTCCTTTCACCTATCCATCTTTTTTTCTTTTTTTTTTCTTTATCTTTTTAAAAGGCATCTGCATGCCTTAATGTCCCATTATTCAGAAGTTGTGCAACAGTCCTGAAACATTTTCTCTCCATAGTAGTACATCATATAAGACCTGTCTAGTTATTATCTCTGCACAAAGTGTTGCTCTATTTCCACACTTCTAGCACATGGCCATTATCTGAGGCCGTTATCATGTGCACTAGCTATCATACATTCACAAAATGCATGGGGTTCCAGTAGGATGAGAACAGCCTAAACAGGGGTATATTAGTCTATGTACTTCTTAATTACTTGAACATCAGCATTTTTGAGGGGTCTGAGATCAGTTAGTGTATCACATAATGGCTGGGTTGACAATGCATAAAATAATTAAATGTGAGAAAATAGGCATCAGCACTGCTATAATTTCAGATGGGCAGTTCAGTTTATTCTGATTTTATGATATGGTCATAAACAGGTTCCTTCAGAAGGAAACTGTCTTGCTGCAGCTTATTTATAGGGCCTCTGAATTTTTTAGGAAGAAAATTATGTGACTGTCTCTTAAAAAGAATTATACAGAATAAGCATTATAGGACCAGATTGTGTGATTTGAGTAACTAAGTTAGCTTAAATAAACAGATTAGCATATTGTAAACCCTGATAGGAAAAACTGCAATATTCCTTCAATTTTGCAGGCAATGGGAAAGCAAAAATTAGGGTAGCAATAAGCTACATTCCAAGCACCAATATCAGTGAATAATTCCCACTTTCCAGAAAATTGCAGTCACATATCTGTGGAAAATGACATTTTAAGGACCAAAATATGATCTTGCAATGCCTCTTGGAGTGTTTACAATACCTTACCATCTATTTCTATGCACCTAGCACTACACACAGCCCTCCTGAAAGAATAGCTGAACTAATATGATTACTTTTGAAACATCTACTTAGTGATCCAGTCTCAATTCGAAGGCTTGCTATCATACCTTCTTATCTTACTTATCCAGAGGAAAGTAACAGTAGTCAAAACATGCAAAATATTAGTTTCACTGAAGATCAATAAAATGAGCTCCAAAATAAGTTTTCAGTCTATCCCAAGGTACTTTAGAGACAAGATTTTAGTCTGTATTTGACAGCATCAGAGATTCTCAAGTGCTTTTTATGGAGCTATGGCCAAATCCGGATATTCTCAAAGAAATACAGTCATACATGTTTTCGATTGTCCAGAATTAAGTTCACATGGGAACAGTTATTTGTTACCCTTTTTTTCCCCACTGCTGGTTGATTTGGAGGTATACAGAGTAAGAATGAATAAGCAAAACGTCTTTGAGATTTTTGGTGTAGGACATAAATACAGTTGATTTCTCTTCACTCCCTATCCCAGCTAAAGCAACTTAACTCAGTATAGTCTGAACCATTGATCTTGTTAAAGGCTTAAACCAGATAAGTCAAAGGTTTTTTCATGGCTGTGACTTTAATATAAAATATATATTTTGGGGCTACTGTGATTGAAACAGAAGAGGCACAGCCATGTTTATAGGCTTTCACATTCAGCTGGTAAATGGTGCTTTGCTTCCATGTGGTTCCTTCTGGTTTTTTTTTTTGTGCTCTCTGAAATGTGGAACTTTTTTTGTTTGACTCTTCCC
>JBAFWW010000795.1:35153-46661 GCA_036873685.1 Agapornis canus | reverse complement strand
CCTTTATATTTTAGGCACAAAATTGCAGATTAAACAAAGGGAGGGAGGTTAATGCTATTGAACAAACTGGGCCCCAAGGGAAACTTTGCCAAGTCTCTCACGAAGCCCCAAAACGAGCAACTTTACAAGGAAAGTTTTGCCGCGCTCGGCTTGCCTCACATTGTTCCCATCGCCCTGCGAGCCAGGCTGCTCCCGCACCACCACCTGCGCCCGCTCCCTGCCCGACAAAGCCAAACCCAGATCAAATGTGGAGCCCACTGGCACTGCAATTCAATCCAGCAGGGTTTGCTGTTGAGTTGCATTGAGGTATTCTTTGTCCCTACGGGGCGTGCTGCCTTTGGGGAGCCAGGCATATTGAATTGCTTTAAATCAGAGCCCATACTGACATGCTCAAGGTATGCTTTTTGGGGAGGCCCGTCTTGGGTTGCCTGTACTAAGAAACGCGTTGAGGATCTGTGCCTTATTAGTGGTTCGTCGTAGCCGCACGGCATTGGTGACACGTTCAATAAAGGCCCAGAGAAAGGCGCTGTTGCAAATGCACAAAGACAGACATAAAGGGAGCGGGGAAGTGTCCCAGTGGGTTTTGCAGTCTGGCAGGTGAGATGCAGCTGCAGCCGCCCCATCTGTGCTACCTTGGCCTGCTATGGCTGTCAGCATAGGTAACTGGGGCTATGATGGGAGAAGCAGAGCAGAAATTGAGACAGAGAATAAAAATTAAGGTTAAAAGGGAGAATAATGTTCTATGGGCATTTTGGGGATACTAACAGGTCACAAATTTTCACTTTAAATGTTCACTGGGTCCCATTTTGTGTATTGCATTAATACATGGCTGGACAAGTATACCCACTACAGTTTGTATTGTTTGTTTACTCAGCCTTGTATATCAATCTGTGGCGATTCCCATATAGTATTTAATGTAAGTGATGGGCTTCAGGCACCATATTAATAGTATGTTGCCTATCACACACTTCACTATTGCAGATCTGTTTATTGTTTCCCTGCGTGGGTGCATGCCGCGCACGCACACATTCTTTCTACATTGTTACTCTGTTATTGTCCTTTTTTATTTATTTGGACCCGCTTTTGCTTGCAGATAAAAAGATTAGTCATAAACAGCAGCTTTGTCATCCAAGAATTTCCAAGCGCTTCAATTCTGAAAGGTTGTTCATGAGAAGTTGTCTAAATGGCAGCATTATACCACAGTATAATCTTTATACTATTAAGTATCTGCAGTTTAGCTTGATTGTTGAGCTTTCCTGGGAAAAGGACCGAGAAAAACAAGGGCTGTGTATACACTTCATGGCAAATCCAGCCTCTAAGGACCAGGTTTTTCCTTCCACCATTTCTCACCGTCTTCCTCTTCCAACAAACCTTCCTCCCATCCCAACCACAGACTGTATTGCAAATATGCAAAAACACTAAAGGCTTAGTTCCCCTCTGCTTGTAAACACAGCACTCCCATTAGCGGTGAGGCTGCCCATGCCTTTCAGGGGGAAAATGGACTCTGAAATGCTTGGGAGAAATAGCAAAGCTCTCATTCATGTGTCTTGGGTTGAAAAATTGAACCCACTCTGCTTATTTGCACCTCCATGCCAAAAAAATATAATGCCAGTGCACTGGTCACAAGTGCAGATGAAGCAAACTAATACAGATTTCCATGGGCTAATAACAAACGGGGACGTTCAGATGCCGTTGCCAATTCTGCATGATTGACTGCTAAGTCCAGAGAGACAACCCTGCCCCATTGAAATCAATAGGATTTTTGCCGTGGGCTTTCCTGGGACAAAGATTTCATTTCCAATAATCCACCACCTGATTTTAGGCATGTCAGTTAGTAACTGATTCGCTGCCAATTTACAGGAGAAGCTTCCCCCTACTGAAGAACGTGTTCTCCTTTCTTTCTTCTCTTTTTTTCTCCCCATTTTTTTCCCACTGGCTTTACATTTAATGATAGTTTTTTCACAAAAAAGATCCATTTTTCTTTATGTCATTTTTGTCTTGTTTTGTTCTGTTTGGTTTGGGCTATATTGTTGTTGTTTTTGTATTTTACTACATACCATCACATGGGATCTGGTCCCTGCAGGCATGACTGTTTCAGATGAGGATGTGGTAAGTTGAGGATATATGTTGTTGTGTTGAATTTCATCACGCCTCCGCACATCCTTAAAGCTCTGTGACATGCACTGACTTGGAACAGCTAATCCACACCTGGTGACAGGCTGTATCACCAGGGCTCAACATTTCAGCCTCTTCCCTGGTGTATAGGACGAGGTCATGTTCCCCATGCCTGCTGCAGGATGCTAACAGATCTAATAGCCAGGACAGGGAAACAGAAGGATCTGTTAAAGGGAGTTGTCTTGATAAACAGGTGTGATATTCAGGTTGCTACTTCAGGGAATCTCAGGGAAGGAGGCTGGTTAGCTGAACCCCAAGCAGATGGTAGAGTTTGTCTTTGCATAGGCACAGCCTGAAATGACTTTTGGCGTGGGTAGACTGAGGTGAGCCAGGGTTGACTTTGCAGACTGGTTTAGGACTATATAATGGAGAATAGCACCAGCTCCCTGACTTGTTAGAATGCTATATTTGAATTTTAGGCCGTTATAAAGCTGATAACCTTTAGATGAATGCAAATGACCACAGCATGTTAGACAGCCCTGTGGTTCAGACACTTTTGGGTGGTGGGGTTCTCCACCTACCACAGTCCCAGGGCTTGGCTTGCTACTTGGTGCCCGGGTTGGCAGTGTGTGATTGCTCATGCAAAGCTGTGCACATGTTTGAGAGTTGAGACTTGGCATTTGGGATTCACATGCAAACACAAATCCATGAGGATGATGGCAGGGGCTGGAACTAGATGATCTTAAGGCCCTTCCCAACCCAAAGCAGTCCATCATACTATGATTCTATCTGTGAAAAACTTTTAAAGTCAGTAACTGAATGCTTCAAAACAGAGGAATGAAAAGAAATTCTCAAATAAAGTCTAAATTAAGGCAAACCATTAAATTAATAAGAATTGAAGGCAAAAATATGCAGTGTGTAAAAATATAGTAAGCCATTTTGTGCGCACACAGACTTTATTAATTTATAATTTCGTTTCTGGAGGCAGTATTTCTGTTCATAGCTCTCAGTTACTTCAGTATAGAAAAATGTCGATTTCCACTAAAATTCTGTCAGCATTGATATCAGTTTTATCACAGTTATTTATAACCCATATACCAACCTGAATATAATTAACTGTATATAATTTGCAGGGCTTGCCAAATAGCGCACAGTTATTTGCTACCCAAAGTATTTGTGTAATTAAAAAAATGTCAGCTAGTGTATTAGAAACATTTTGTACAGCTGGCTAAATAGTTCAGAACATATTGGGGAATAATGTATTAATTCACTGATGTATTCCATATTGAATAAACTGTTTTAAGAAGTTAAATTGCATTTGACCCATTAGAGTTGACTCTAACTCTGCAAAGTATTGAGTCCCACCTTGAGTCAAAGGGAGCTGAGGGCGCTACAGAGGACTCTTTATCAGGTTGCAGGCTTGTGAGTACAGCAGTTAGGTGCATGCTTAGGAGCACTGCTGAATGAAGAATACAGTTCTCCAAGACACTGTTCTCCTGAGGTCTTTCAAATGCAGTAACTAGAATCTTTCTTAGGCATAGAAGTACTTTTGTTCTTCTGCATTTGCAAAATCAATATGGTGTCGTTAATGCGAAATATGCTTTTCCAGCCTCTAATTACTAAAGTCAATATTATCCAGTTGTTATTAAATAAAATAGAAAATAAGTTTTCACCCTGTATCTAATCAAATTTCAGGTCCTGCACTCTGTAAGTTCACGTTGTAACTTTGCTGTATTAATGAGGAGTTTGTGCAGCAGCCCTGGCTAAGCTGTATTATGTAAGTGTTTTCCCATATGGTGAGCATGGTCTGCAGCAGCATATAGCACTTTTGTCTGGTGCAGTGCTCTCCTTTCCCCAGGTTTCCTAATTCAATATCCAGGGAAGTCTGGTGCAAGGGGAAATCCTGCCCTTGTCTTGTGGCCACTATGCTGGCTGTCTCCTTGTCTTTTACCTGTGGCAGTCTTAAGGTAAGATGCCTTGAGAATGAGTTTTAGGTTAGTATCAAGTACATGAGATGCAGAAGTGATTTTGTGGCTTTCTGTTGTGGTTTGTACTGTATGCAGAGCCAGGAAGCAGTAAATTTAGAGAAATAATGAGATAGGTTTCTGTATTCTTGGTATTTTTATTAAAACTTAGTAATTGGCATTTTATAAAGTCATAAACCAGTGTAATTTTTACTGCAGGGAATGTCCATTTCAGGAGGGCTTCTGGATTGCAGCAGCGATAAGCAGGCAGCGCTGTCTGTTGGGTTACTTATCCATGGCACCAGGATTGTCTGTTGTTCAGATGTGTGAGCTCCGGCCTCGGTTTCCGTTCACGGTTGCCGTGTATCATCACAAGAGTGATGATAACGCCTCTTCAAGGTGGCATTATAGTGACAGTTTAACATGGCAAACTTCTGCTTGGCAAACAGACAGCGACTGTTAGCCAATATTGGCTGAGACTTGCTGATGATACCACATAGTGTATCCTTAAAGAGGATAGTTCTTTGGACTTGATCCCGCTCCATTTTCTGTCATGTGTCTCTCAGTCCAAGGGGAAAAAAGGAACAAATAAATATATCCACCCTCCTTCTTATAGGTGTGCTCACCCTCCTTTTTATTTGGGTATGCTGTCAGGGTTTCCTGAAGTGAGCTTTTTACTTTCTTTCCTTCTAGGAAAAGGTCTGGAGCTGGCAGAGTTAGACAACATGCTTCTTATGTGCTAAAAAAGGGGTTTAGCATAACGCTTATTATCTTGATCATGGGGAGTTACTTGCTGCTTGTGAGACTTGCAGAGTGCATCCAAGCAAGCCCTTCAAGGCAGGATGGAATCCTCCCTTGGGTGGGTTTTTTTGGTGAACCCAGTTAGGATAATCTCTGGCCTGTTCTCAGTAACTCAGCCCTGAAACACTGCAGCTGGAGACTCCAAACATTAAGATTCTTCTGTCCAAACACACTGTTATATCTTCCTTTGCCACTAGAGTACAAAGTCAAACAATCCACGTGCACTGCTTCTTAATCTTTATGTTAACTTCTATTAAGTAATGCATTTAGCTTTAAAAGAGTTGCTTTGTTACCAGTATTACTTACAATGCTCTCCAAAGGCCTCTCTGTCAGTAAAATATGTGTGAATGTTAACAAGCACACTTAAAATATGCTGCTTTTATGTAGAAATACAAGTTAACAGGAATTCCATTTTAGTATCTATCGTAATGTTTTGATGATCCCTTCTGATACTGTCAGCGTACTGAGAATCTCATTCCTCAAGTAACACGGTATTGTTATAAGGTTATTCTTATTTTACAACCTCATTTTGTGAGCTTGGTGATACAGCTGGAAGTGCACGAGCCCATTTCAGGCCATGGCTGCTATGCTGGCACCTGTAATAGATGTCCTCAGACAACCAGGGTTGTGCAGCTTTGCAGACATTTGCTAGCTGTACATAGACCTCTTTGAAGTGCCTGAACAATTCTTCTTCCTTGATCTAAGCTTTTGGACTGTCTTTTGGCAACCGGAGCACTCGGTGCACGCATTTTCATGTGCTTTGGTCACAGGCCTCTGGGCATGTGCATAAGTTACTATGTGGGTGGAAGCGGAGTCGCATCTTGCTCGGCTCAGAAAAACATTGCTCCAGAGCAACTTTGTCTCGGTTTGTTTTGGAAGGAGCCCTCACGGATCTTGGCTTGAGGCGAAGCCGTTGGGGTGAGGGTCATGACAAGCTGTACGATAGGCGATGAGACTGCATGAAAGCCTGTGTCATGAGCCAGAAAAAGTGCCGGCCTGAAGCCGAGCAGATTTATTTCATCCCCACTGCAGCTCAAGTCAGGCTGCCTGCTTTACTGCTTCCATGGGAATTTACTGTCCCTTCTTAGGTGTGAGCCTGTATAAAGGAAGATGCATCTGACCACGTGCCCTGTGCCAACAGGAAGGGACAGGGCCTATTCTCTTTTCCAGAAATACATTGTAAATTGTTGGGCCGAAATAGAATGTGTAAGTAAAGCTCAGAGGTAATCTCTTCTTAAGTGTTGATCTGGGCCTTAGATTTATAAGCTTACTCCTGCTGTCCCACCACAAAACTAAAATTCCCACTCAACACCCAGTATTCACATGATAGTTTGGTGTAGCTTTTTTAAATGTACGCACTTGTATTTTCTCCTTGCTGTGGGAAAAAAGCCCCAAAAGCCCAAGGACTTGATTCCGCCTGGCTGTTGAAGCACGGTGCAATTTGATGCCTGTATCTCAGAAGGTGGATTCATCGCCTGGGGAGAGTCACATCACTTTCTTGGGAATGCCATGGAGAAAGCAGCTGTGAAGTGTCTGCAGGGCTGCCCAGCAAGCAGCTGCCTCCCGGGTGTCCTGGCCATGGCCCCACAGCCCCATAGCTCTGCCTCCTCTTCCTCAGCAGTGCCTTGCACTTCAGCAGCACCCCCTTGGGGCAGGACGGTGGCTGCTGGGAGCCAGCACCTCCATTCCTGTCCTTTGGGGACCTGGGGATGAGCAGAACCCTCTAAAGTTTGGAGGGGATAAACAGCTGCAAAGTGAGTTTTGCAATAAAAAATGTAAAATATGTGGTATATAAAAGAGAAAGTTATTAAAGAGTTCAGATAAGATCAAAACATTCCAGACGTTATGGTCTGTGTTCCTGCAGAGTTGTGTAAAAAAATGCTGGAGCTTTACAAAGGGGAGCAGCAGAAGAGTTCATATATGTCAAATACTTTGGACCTTGCAGCCCATTAATGTAATAAATTAAACATAACAGATGATGGGCTTGCTCTGATACTGTGGCACAGTCGTATTTTTGAAGGCAGAAAATGTTCCTGATGTTTTACAACAAACATCATCAGGGTTTTACAGAAGATCTTCAGAGGTTTCCTGAGTGCTTTGCTAACATTGTGACTTTCAGGATAAAATATGTGCTAGGATGTGCACCCTAACCATGCACTTTATAATTGGAAAAGGGTGTTCCTGTGGCTGAGATTCAGCTGCAAAATCCATGGGATTCAGAACCAAGCCTTCATTTTGGGCCATGCGATCTCCAAATTAAACATGGAAAATACTAGCTAAGATATGAATCTAATGGGTGAAACAGATGATCAGCAGCAAACATGAGAGGCTTCCTTTTAAATTATGAATGATCAAAATCACACCTATCGTTAATATTTTCCCAGTCTCCACGTAGGGTCAGAAGTGCCTTCAGCTGCACAGATACAGATCTGGAGTACTTTCAGGAAAGTTACTGAAACACAAAGCACAGCAATTTTGTTGATGAAGGAAAAGAGATGAAAAATATCTGGCCTTTTTAACACCTTATTTCCATAGTGTGAATTATTTTAAGGTTTATTTAATCCTTACTATATTTCATATTGGCAGCAGAGAGTTTCTGAAATAATCTCCTTTAGACCTGTTGTTGCAGTATACGATCAAGTGTTTTAAAGACCGAGGTTGGGACTTGCCAATTGCAAAAAGCGCCTCTCCTAATTGCCGGAGTATGAAAGTCAGATGTCCTCATGTACCATCTGAAGAGATAACCATATTCTTTTTCAGCTGTGCTGTAGCCTCCGTATCTTACTGTCAAGAAGCTTCTTTTGGGACCGAGGCAGGTCACGTTGGAAGTCAGTGGCTAATCAGCTCCCAGTGCACATTGTCTGCTTTCAGCTTGAATTATCTTAGGCAGACATCCTGGCTAGCTGCAACACAAACCTCTGATGGCTTAAGCCTGAGAAGACCTGAGTTTGGCAGCCGCTAAGTTAGCGATGAGGAAAGGGAAAGAAATCCTATCTCTTCTGGTGCTCTTCCCGTCTTGGTTTCCCCACTAGAAATCAATAGGATGGTCGATAGTTGGTTTTGAGTTGTTCGCTACATGCTGGAGTTTTCTGATGTAAACCTTGGGTGTCTGGGTTTCAGACACTCTAATGTGTCAGAGAGGGTTTGATAGCTGCCACAGCCATCCCAAGTTACACTTTATTTCCAGTGACAGCCTTTGTAACGTGAGAAGGGAATGAATTCAACAGTTATAAGTACAGATCAATCTTATCCGCTTACTGCTTGGGGGAGGGGACAGGTTAACATTTTTAGAGAAATTGATTATGGTCTTTCTTGAACCAGATGCTGAAAAATTGCTGTGTGTGATAGGGCTGCGTTTTGGGAACATCATTTTTGACCTGTAAACATTCCTGGCTTCACTCAAAACTCCACAGATATTGAGGGGTCTTGCTCTGTGTAGAAATTATTCAGCATGAAGGTACAACGGACTGGCTGAAAAAAGTTTTTATTGATTAAAAAGCACCCATTCAGGCTTCTTTTGTTAGCACTTCAGTATCAGAACAGCTAAAAGGGCATTTTATAGTACATTTTTTTTCTGTCCACCTGAAGGACCTGTATCCATGTGGGAAGCCTGAGTTGTGAGAAATGTGCAGGTCTTCTCTGCATTTCAGGAGACAGTCTCATAAGCATTGGTACAAGAGTCATCTCCTGTGCAACTCTGTAGCACGGATTTGTCCTTTGTGAGAGTGGTTTGAAGCTTCTCAGCCTCACCTGCTCTCATCTTTTGTCGCATCTCCTCTACAAGAATACATTTCCTCCCTTGCTTCTTGAGGTGACTCAGTTATTTATCTCTAAAACACCAGGGTTAGGGTACATTTTCTTCAGTGGCATACCATAAAAGTTTAAAAGGAGGATTATTATTTGTATGGATAAACATGAGAGTGTTGATGCCTCTACATCCGGTTGTTGAGGAATCCATGCAGGATTCTTCTACTGGTCTTCTACTACTTCTACTTCTACTGTCTTCTACTGGTGGTAGATTCAGAGAAGGGATAGATGGCTGTGCACCACTAGCAGGGCCTCTGCAACAATATGACACTGAAGACTCCTCTTTGCTTTATCTACTCATTCTTTATTCCACCTTTGGCCTAAAGAATAGCTGTTACCAACACTGGACGCAAGCAGTCAGGAGGAAGTTCTGTCCTTGGATCTGTACATGGACCTCATCAGTTGGCTTTGTTGGGAGCTGACTTCAGTGGGAGCAACTGAAAACTGAACCTGGACCATATATATTTGAAAAGCATAATTTAGTCTTTCCAGTGTAACTGTTGGTAACTGTGGCAGGGACTTCTAGAGGGTGCCTTATCCCATAAATTGTCCATAGATTTCAAAGAAAATGTGTAAGTTATCCTGCTTTACACAAATATTAATTGCAAATGTGGTTATTAGATCTAAGAAAATGAAACTGCCAAAAGTGGGCCTAGAAAAGTCTTTGAAAGTTGTAATGATACTTCTTTCATATTATCAAAATGACACCTTTATTTAAAGCACTGAAACTGCTCTTTGAATCCTATTTCAATATTTAACCAATAACATTTAAAGATGTGCACATGAAGCAAGTATCTTACCCCAGTACACTTTTAGATATCAATCATACTGTATTAATTGAAAGGATTTGGTCTAATCTCATAAAGAAACAGGCAAACTCTTGGCTTTTCTCTAAAGTAAAAATATATCACTCATGTCATCCATTACTGTGCTATAATTATGGTAAGTGAAGCAGAACAGAATCGATGGAGCAATTTATCAATGCATTCCCAACTATTCCAGCATGGCTGACGTCATGCGGCTGCAGATACTGTCCTTCAATATAAAAGATATCCAGCAGTGTCAAGACTTTATTCTGATCTACTCCTGCATAATATTTTCATATTTAATATTGTCATTTCAATTATGGTTTAATTAATTTATTTCATTCACTATGAAATTACACTTAATTAGTTGGCTTTTAATTTTTTTTTCCCCAAAATTAAAATTCCAAAAGGGTAAAAAAAAGAGGGAGAATAAAAATCCCAGACATTATTTAATTCAGACTTCAAGGTCAAAAACCCCTTGTAGTTTAAACTTTATGCTAATAGAGCATAAACTTGATCTTTTCTGTTCCACTCTAAATTATTTCAAGATAAGAAGCAGAATATAATGTGTCTAGTAAGCATTTCCAATAGACATTTGTCTTCAGATATTAAATACTTCCCCAAAATGTCATTTTAATACTCAGATACTGTTTAGTACCTTCAAATATTTGCCTTTTTACACGCTCTGTTTTCCGAGTGTTGAATTTTACCCATATATTATCTTTTAAGTTTTATTCAAATAGGCTGACAGAGTTAGAGCTCGTGTAGACTAAACTTTAGTGAAGCAGTCTTGGAGATAGCACTGTTTGTTCTGTAAAAACACTCACCCCGCATTCCTCCCGAAGTTATTAAATGTGTTTACACTATATTAAATATGAAAAATGAACTTCTTCACTGAAGGGATTGTTTAAAATACTGGGAGAAATATGGCTGGAATACCTTGCTGTACCCCCTGGCCCTGAGCAGTGGTACCGAGGCACTTCCCGGCTCCTCCGTCCGGAGCGGCTATCTGCAGAACGCTTTTCCTACTCCTCCAAAGCAGTTCCTAACAACCGTGCCTTTCTTCAACTGGCACAAAGTCCTCCTTGGGATTTTGGCACTGTCAGAGTGCAAAGCGCTTGGTCCAAAACCACGCTGATCTTGCAGGGTGGGGAGAAGAAGGGAAGTGTTTGTTTACAGCTCGCACCAGCGTTGGGCTCTCTTCATAAGCCAGCCTTCGTTAAGATGTCTGACTGCCGGGATGGCTTTTCCTCCTCAAACTTCTCGTTGTGCTTCTGGGAGAAGAGCACACGGAAAAGTTCACCAGGAAATTAAAGCTGTGAAAGTAGTTTTTCCTCACACAGCTGCTGTGGGTTTACGTGTTGTTGTGTACAGCCTCCCCTTCATCCCCGGACACGGCATTTCCTTCTCCGAAGGGCCCTTTGCTCCCTAGTGGGGTTTCTGGGGGCCTCGTTAGGCAGCGATGAAAAGCAACATGTCTTCTGTATCCGGCCATCCACGATCTCCCCATCTCGTTGTTGGTCCCGGAGGCACCATTTCCTCCATCTTCATGGAGGTCTTGGAGCGGGGCTTTGCCAGCACCTTGCCCGGGAAAGGGTTAAGGCACCCGGGCGGCCTCTAAGGAAAGCACAATGTCCTTCTCTCTTTAAAGATGTACTTATAAACACCTGCTGGGTGGATTTCTGAAGGGTGACTTTACCTGATATTACACCGTATTGTTTAATTTGGACTATATTTAACCAGCGCTGTGTTGAAACAGTGTCGGCGAGCTCTGAGAGCTTGCCAGGCACATTCTCAAAATGGTTGCCAAGCTGTAAGATGGCTGCCAAGGTCTGACTGCACTGAACAGGTCCAAAATGGTGACCAACTTCTCAGAACCTTCCTGACGGTTTTTTTTCCTTTTTTTTCTTATTTTCTTTTCTTTTTTTTTTTTTTTTTTTTCCCTTTTTTTTCCTTAAATAATATTTATATCCTTTTTGTCCCAACCCTCTGTCCCTTCTATTCATTTCTTCCTA
>JBAFWW010000795.1:0-35143 GCA_036873685.1 Agapornis canus | reverse complement strand
CCAAAAGGGGAACCAATTTCCCAAAACCTTCCTGCCGTTTTTTTTTCCTTTTTTTCTTATTTTCTTTTTTTTTTTTTTTCTTTTCCCCTTTCCTTCCCAAAATAAGGAAGATGCCGGACTTGGCACCAGCCTCTTGGCACTACGATTTATAGTGTCATCCAGAGATTCAAGTAGTTACTGTGTTCTTGTTTCACAGCACTTGGCAGAAAGCTGTGGCGGGGAGGACGTGAGGTGAAATAGCCGGTGTAAAATAACATCAGCGTTTTCCTTCCTTGGCTAAAAAGTACCAAACACGTTGGAGGGAGGGGAAAAAAAAGAGGTGTTCTTTAAAAAAAAGCCAAGAAGAAAGTGAAAGGTAGGTGATTTGAAAAGAAATCAGCAGAGTGCAGCTTCGACCCAAGCTTCAGCCTTGCCTTTTGGGCTGCGTGTCTGAAGTGGTGCAAACTTTATCTCCAACAGGTTTAAGATTTATTTTGTTTTATTTCTTTTTTTTTCTTCTTCTTCTTCTTCTTCTTTTTTTTTCCCCCCTGCATTTGTTTACTGGAGTTTATAGCAGTTTCTTCCTGGCAGTTGTGCTACTTAGCAGATTGAAATAAAATCATAAGGGTGAATTAAAACACACTGCTGTTAGTGCTGATTAGAATTTTAGCTTAGTGTAAATACCGGATGCAGTGTCCAACTTTTCAGGGACTTGGCATAGACTCAACAGGGATCTCCGGGCTGCACAGGAGACAGTGTGTGCTTGCAAGCTTTTTAAATACTTGGATAGGTGAAACTTACTGCTTCTGCTGGCGTGCGAGCTAATTTGGTGTCTGTGCAATGCATTATGTAGTCCAAGGTGGCTGTTATAAAAAAAGAAGGAAAAAAAAGCAAAGGATAAGAATTAAGGGCAAAGACTTCAATCTGAGACCTCTAAATGTATGGATTTTTATTTATACTCTGACCATCCCCTGCTAAATGCTTGCCTGTGCATACGAGCAGTAAATGTAGTCCTAGCTAATTTTTGGATTGCACTTGAAAATAAACAGATTGCCTAAGGACATGTAACTCTGAAAATATGAAATGGTTCTTTATGCAGCTGGAAAGTATTTGTAGTTCCAGTAACAGAATGGCGGAGTCTTTCTTTCAGTGCAAATACCTATATTCAGGTGGATTATATTAGTAAAGCCTCCATTTTTCATAGTCTCACTCCCAGCCCACCACTTGTCAATTTTCATCTGGTAGGAGTTTACAGTGTCTCGAATTACTTCTGTATATTTTCACTGTTTAAGGAAACAACAGAAAAGCAGCATTAACATCCAGGAGTGATGCGACAGCTTCCCTCAGCCAGTCATTTGGAAGGCATTAAACCAGCAACATAATTGACACCTAAGTCCAAATGCTTCATCACTGCTATTGCATATCCTTTACTAGCAGAGGGTCAACAGGCCACATCATTCTTTCTGCAGGAATGGCAAGGACCCTGAAATATACTTTGCCCTTAGCTGTTTGCTTGAGGAAATGCACAAGGATGCAGATGTCTTTTGCAGTGAGATTTGCTGTTTATATCCACATTCCCCCTGGAACCTATTCCTTTATGTCTTTGTAGAGGTGATAAACATCCCTTTAGTTCAGATTCACCCTCTTTCACTGGCAACCTATATATCCATAGTACTTCCGTAGAACAGGATATTATTTTTAATGGTGCAATCTGAACTCTTGATTCTGTGGTGAAAAGATGAGGTTAAGACCCACAGCTTCTAAGAGTATTGGATACCAGTCAGGGCACGTGGAGTTTAATTGAGCCAGATGCATTTTTTGAGCTATATACCAGGTTCATTGAGATTTGTTTTCAGGGTGGTTTAATATTATGCATTATCAAAATTTAGAGCAGTTTGAATTCAAGGGGGAAAACAATCAAGAAAAGTCTTGCTTATCAATGTGTTAAAAAAAGTAATCGTGGAAACCAGAAGTAGACCCTTCTGTCCCTAGTGAAGACTTTAAAAGAAAGATTAGAGCAGGATACCGGTGTCATGTTCTCATTTTCGTCTCTCTTTCTTTCTGCCACTTGAATCAGAAACTACAGATTTAAAGGACAGTGTTTCATCATCAATGTTTCATCTGCTTTAAATCAAAAAAGTGCAGTGTTTGGGAAATTCTAAACTTAGCTACAGTGTACACACCAGTGTAAAAATGGTGCATCACCACTTCTTCGATTGAATCTAGGGGTTTATGCTGCTGTATCATTCTTGCCTTTGTGTTTGAGGTCTAGGTAGACAAACCCTCATCATGGGCTGCAACCTAATTTTGAATGACTGAAGCTGACTATTTGTTTATTTATGTAAATATTCCAACATGCTCAGTTTATGAAAACTGAACATAACCTTTGAATGCAAAAAATTTGGGAGCGTTAGGACACTTCTGTGCTGTAGCTTGTACTAAATTATCTCTGGGACATTTTGTCCCCTCGTACAAGCACGATTCCTGCATGTAAAGATTTCCTTTAGATTTATACCCCACTAAGTAGGAGGACAGTTAGGTCTGCGGTACTTTGCTTTAAGTAGCCATTACTAGTGCTAGCTTCAGATGTCCTTATACACTTGTGCAATGGAAACAGCTCTACTGAAAGCAGTGAAAATGTGGAGTGAATGTTGTGGAACCAGTAGAGCTGAGAAGAGGATCAGGTCTTTAGTTTGCAACTTTTCAGACCTGTGAATTTATCTCCCCTGAACAGAAATGAAATCCTTCAGAAGCTTTTGGCACTTTTGCTTGTTTGTGTGTTCTTCAAGTACACATCATGTGCATCTGTGTGTGTCTGTGTGTACGTATATATGATATGTGTAAAAGTACTTTTTATATAGTAACTTTCTGCATAGGGCAACCCAAACAGCTGTTATTCCTTTTTATAGCTTCTTTAATCTATGTGCCAACAAGTCAGTTTACAAAATCTGTTTTGTTGATGACTGCTGCGATAATAATTGTGGTGTTTTGTGGCTTGGCAAAAGCCTGGGGTCTCCTCCGAGGACTCTTGCCAAAGCCTTTGAAGGGGTTGAGGTGGATTCACTGCCAAAATGAGTCACCACTCTCTATTTTATTTAGTGTCCTTCTGCCAAGGCCTTAGACACTTTCTGTTTTCATTCTTTTGTAGGCTTTCCTTCCCACATTGTGGTTTCCTTCACAGCCAGAGTAATGTGTTTGCCAGCATAGGTGAGAGAGTGTGGCTGACTCTCCAAATGCCACTGCTAGACTATGCTTAAGGGTTAGTGGTTTAGCTATTGTGCCTTCTCAAAATGAATGTGCAAGATTTAATTATATGCCTATGAATTATAAATAATCATAAAAAAAAAAGACTGCTTCATCTGATACAGCACAGTGCAATAACCTAGAGTAAGGTCAAGAGATTTCAGAGGTCTGTCAATGTTTACTTCTCCAAGGCTCTGTACTACTGCAGCCTTTGAATTACTTGTGATTGTGCTGGTCAAATCAGAGATAAGTTGTTCCTCTAGAATAAATCTTCCTGTTTGGGTTTTTTATCTTGTCTGAGGCTGGCCTCTCTACTAACTTTCTTCTCCATCCGCAAGCAGATAATTGTTCTGTTCACAACAGCATAACAGATGCATGGTAGTTATCATAACACTTTGCATGTCCCACCCAGATGTCTCAAAAAATTTGGGAAACCAAGATGAATGGATCTGACATTCTGACATCCTTCATGCAGATGTGCAAACTGAGGCACAGAGGAGTCAAGTGATTCGGTTGAAGTCACATAGGAAGTCTGCGTGAGGCCTGGAAACAGAACCCACATCGTCTGACTCATTGGCCTTTGCTTTAACCGCAATAACTTCCTTTTTCCCCGCAATACTGAAAGTGATATGTTTTGGCCTTATTGTAGATAAAATGTTAGATGTCAAGATGGCCTAGATATCCTTACAGTAAAATGTGTAATCCCTACTCGGGTGATGCTGGATGATATGAGTCATGACTTATTACAGTATCTGTGGTTTTCTTAGTGCTGTGAGGTTTTGATTTGAATGAGGAAAGCAATATGGGGATTTCAGTTAACTGCTAAGCAAAATTGGAGTGGAAAAAACACATGGTACTCTAAAGAGTAACAGCAGTATTAGCTTTTCTAACAGATTTTCTGTTCCTCATCAAAGAAGTGCTACACAAGGAGGTACGCGCCTGGAGAGTTCAGTATTGACCTATGAACCTTGGTTTTAAAGGAGTTAGTCTTGGCCTAAAGGAGTTAGTCACTGTATTCCACAAAGTTGTGCCCTTAAGTGACTATATATGTATGTGTATATATAGTAAACATACAGACATGGAGGTGCATATAGAGGTGGTCCTGCAGGATTTTGAGACTCACACCTTTTTCTCCAGTAAGGAGCTACCTGGGAGCTTACAGTTGCTCCTCAGGACTTGCTATCAAACAAAAATGTTCTAAGTGTGTAGTTTTGCATGTTACATGTTACCAGAAAGCGTAGTCCTTTGTGTAGGCATGGAGTGGAGCCAAATCAGGGGAAACATTTTCATCCATCCTTTCCAGTGTCTTTTGCTGTATGTGTCACTCTTTCTTGATCTCCTTCTCCCCATCTTCGGAGATCCACACAAAGGCTGTGCAGCCCTCAGTCCTGTTCAAGCCCATAAATGATGTTTTTGCCTGCCAGTCTGATTTGGGATGAAGTTCATCCAGAAAAGAATTTAATCCCAGGAATTCTCTGTGTCCTTAACAGTGCATAGATCTTAGATCCCCTCCATGCGCTTCAGCCTTCATCCTCACACCTCTCCAGCTTGCTTGGGTATTTTCTTTTTACTGCTTCTTTCCCTCTGCCTTTGTCTTCTGCATTGCTCCTTAATTTGCTTCATACATCCACATGCCAGCTGCCTGTTCTTATTTTGTTGTGACTGTCCATATATATGCTGTGCATTTCAAAGCCTTCTTTCTCCTCTTATTCTTGATAGTTTCTTCTCCAGTTTGTTCTGTAAGCCCCTCCTGGGATAATCTGGCTACATCTGACTGAAGTTTTGGTTGGTTTGGGGTTTGCAGACTTCAAATTGAAGTTGTGATTGCAAAGAAGTGATCACTCTGCTTTACAATCCGAATTAAACTAATGGTAAGGCCTTTCTCCTTCCATCGTTACTCAGCATCAGAAGATAGCTACAGGTTTCATACCCTGAGTAATCTAGTTGGACTAGATGACCTCCAGAAGGGAAGGGCAGGGAAAGTGTAAAGGAAGGAGAAGAAAGGGAAAGGGAAAAAAGAAAAGGAAAGGGAAAAGCAGGGAGTTTTCCAGGGATATATTGTATCCCTGTTCTTACGCACAGTACCAGAAGAATTTCTGTGCAGTTCGCCATGGCACACACCTTGTTTCTTTAACGAATCTAGTAATCTTAATTTTCTTCAAGAAGTTGTGTCCTTTTTTGTTCTGAAAATACGTGAAGTTCTTTATTCAGACAACGACTCAACTTTCTGTGGAGTCTGGATGACTGTGGCTGAATTCAGTTTTAAGTAAAAGTTACGAGATGATTTATGTAGTTCAGCAGCAGCTTGCTTAGGTTATCTGTGCCAGGGGTTATAGAATTTGCTTCACCAGTGGCAGCATTAACAATGCAGCCTTTATTTACAGGAGGTTTATAGTGATACCACAACTGATAGAAATCTCTGTACTTCCACTGGTTTTGATGGACTTATTCCAGATCTAGCTGTGGATCTGATCTGTAGCACTCCACATTTTAAATTAACACAACAGTTTAGAAGAGTTTAAGTAAATTTTGGGACCTAGTGCATCATTAGCACTAGGAAAACCTTTTAAAGAGGCAAACCCCCCCACTTTGCCATAGAGTTAAATTAGGATCTTTCACTGATCTGTATTTGTTAGCAGCAGCTAGACTGAGGCAGCCAGACCAGGGAAGATGCAGAAACACTGTGTATATTTATTCTCTTTTCCTCTTGTGCTGTTTTGAAAGCATTTGCTGAGTACTGGAGCTTTAATTCTACAGCATAGAAGTTAGGAGACAGAAACATTTTAAGAGCATGTGGTATATTCTCTATCCTGCAAATGCACTGTGTAAGAAATGGTTATGACTTACAGATAAGTAGCAATACAAGTGGAACAGAAAGAAAATTTTCAAGTCAGTAAAAACTTCTGAAACACAATAACAGAGCCTGCACTATATCATGTAGGAGAATATATTGCTTACCTTGCAGAAGTAGATTGAGGGTATTCATGACCACTGGTGAATTCCCTCGTGTGTAGTAATCTCTGATTATTTGCACCTGAAGTTCTTCACCAGCAGGCCAGGGCTTATATAAAGTTCAGTTTTTATTAATTCAATGTTCTTGGTGAATTCAATGTACTTGGTGCACATTCATGATTACAATTAATGATAGAAGTAGAAAGATCTAGAAAACATGTTGTGGATTATTCTGTATCTCAGAGCGCTCTTTAATATGTAATATTTAATGAGCAATCTACTTTGGCAAATAACTGGATTTATTGTGGGTTGCTATCCTTTACCCGAGTGATGGGGTATAAATAAAGTGGAAGCCACTTTTTATACTATTATAATAATAGGAGCACTGAAAGAACTAAAAAAGATTTTTTTTTTACTATGGCAAGCCATAAAGTGTACAATGGTGCAGCAGAATGAATGAGTGCCTGTTCAGAAGGGAAACTTTCTGTGCACCAGAAGGCTAACTGCTGGAATAATGGAGCCATTCACAAATATATTTTTTTGTGTAGCAAATAATAAAATAGTTGGACAATGAAGTCTCCTCAAGTGCATAATAGATAAAGAAATTAACTGCAAAAAAAAAGGGACATAAAATTCTATCCTCAAGATCATGGTTGGAACACTTAGGAAATATTTGTAAAGTCGGATCCTTTGTCTGCAAGTCTGTGTGTGCACTAAAGCCTGCTGATACTCACTGGGTAGACTGTTTCCTGCACTCCTTAAAGAAGATGAGCCCCAAGGCCTGGCGCACCCTCCAGTCTGCATGGCCCATAGCAGCTCAGAGCTTCTCTTTTCTCCTCATTCTGGAGCCCTGATCCATCGGGATACCCGTGTGTGGGTAGAACGTGAAAATGAGATTCCAGCTCAGGGTGCCACTGCCTGTTAGCAGTGTGGGCCTGATCCAAAGTGTGTGAGCATCAGTTAGGGTAAGGCTGTCTGTAAAAAAGGAAAAGCTTAATTAAGCCATGAGATTTGTCCCAGTCAGTCCTGAGTACATAAGGATTCAGCCACCAATTATTCTTTTTGCTGTTCTTCATATGCAGCCTATAGCTCTAGGCACTTTTTAGATGTGCTCCATTATCTATGTCTAAAAGAGGGGGCTAATACATTACATATTACACATGCATACTTGTATACTACATATATACAACACTTAATCGCTACATATATACTACATATAATATATACTTCTCATATACTTCACATTCTCATACATTTCTTGTCGTACTGCATTATTGACACTGAGGGCTGAGGTGGCATTTTAGGTCTAAGCCATATCTTTCTGTGATTTATATGTTTATTAAAGGACTTAGATGCATAGAATATATTCTTTCCTTCATGGGTGGGAAATGAAACAAAGTGAGCAGAATTACTTCATACTTTTTCCCCCCATTTATTTATGACTGCTTGGAGCCAGAGCTCTGAATTTATACTTGGCAGTAGAGTAAGATGCTGTGCTTGTCCTGCTCTCCTGGTAGGCCTAGTAAATCGTGAGCTCTTTGAGGCAAGGGCTCTCTCTTTGTTCTTTGCTTATGCAGCACTTAGCAAAATGGAGATCTGCAGGGTGGCAGGCCTAGGTGCAGCACTGGTAATAATTGGTGATACTTGAACTTGGCAGCAAGGTCCCTGCACAGGGTTAAAGGATAAGAGCCCGTTCCTAGATCATAAGAAGCAGGGGCACTCCACAGGTGTTTCAGCAGCCTCAGATACAGGAAGAGTTTCTGCTTGGATTATGGTACCTGTGTAAGGTTGTTAAACCTGCAAAGTCAGGTATTTGGTGAATTCACCCCTCCAGTGTCCTCGCTTCTTGATCTCAACAGCACACAGCAAATTGTCCTGGAATGCATACTGGGAATTGCTTTTGAATAAGGAGTGGAGAAAAATCAGCGAAGGATTTTGCCTAGTGGGGAAGCGTAAGACAGTCATAATTTATTGCAGGCCTGCCTGTCATGACTAATGAATTTAGCCCCTATTAACTGAGCTATGACACTTAAACTGACTATTTTTCTTCAGCTTCTTCCCTCAATTTGGACCAAACTGCATGCCTAGCAAGAAAGACATTCCTCTTTTCTCCAGGGTTAATTTTTAGTGTGTGAAACGAAGGCAGACTGCAGGGACAGAGTCCACCGCCACACATCTCTGTAGTTGTGGTTACATGGTACCATCAAATCTGCACAGGAGTTAGAGTTTCAAGGCATGTATATAGAATCATGGCTGCGTAAACTTTTCTTACATCTCTTGCTGCCTTCCCTCTGCTCCCTTCCCTGCTATCCCCTGCTATTCCTGGTTTATTTAGACTGCCATAATTAAATTAGTATCTAGCAGAGACTGGGCAAAGAAGAGCTCTAAGGTCTTGTGCTGACTTAGGACTGCAAATACCTTGGTTAGTCAATAGGACAAGCACTCCCATCTTACTCACTGGGATGGGCATGGTACATCCATAATGCCTTAATGATATACAGGGAGAAGCTGGGAGACATTCGGAGGAAGGACCTGCACTTGCACGGATCAATTTTATCACAGAGCTTATTTTTGCAACTTATTTGGGATGAGAAAACTGTTGTAAGAGGCTGGGGCAGGTTACTCTAGTCATTGAGTGCTGTTGGGCACTGCAGTGCAATGAGGAATTGAGTTTTATACCCAACGTTTTTCAGCTCTAGAGGCTTATTTTTAGACTTGGGTTTGCTAAATGGAGGAGTTCCTCTTTTGGAACGAGCATGAAATATCTGGTTTCTGAACGTGTTCACAAAACAATTTACTTTTGCTAGGAAGTTTAAGGGAACAAAAAGGAAGACGATTTTAAAGTCTTACATATACTTCTCTAACTAGATCACGGGCTACACAGTAATTTTAGTTCACATTCGAGGGGTAAGTTAAAAAAACCTGAGTTTGAAATTCATAGGAGGAGAGAGACATCCCTGCTTTAGTCTTATGGCTTGGCATCAAACCAGTCATATGCAAATTTTAAATCATGCTGCTAAATAGTTAAATAAGCAGATCTGAAGGGTGCAAGGTTCCCAGATCCTTTGTAATATCCACACAGAGCTTATTTTATATCTTCTACCAATACATTTTGAATCACTTTTCTGATTTTATTGAAGAAAATGTCTGGAATTTTGATAGGAAGGACTTGAAAAAGATAGTTAAATCTGGATAAAATATTCACAGATATAAGAACTTCTAGTACCAGGAAAAGGCTGCTGGGTGCCTTCATGACTGTTCTTCTAATTTCCTAATTTCTGTTTTCCCTGTTTTCAGTGCTGTGTGTTTAAATAAACTCTTCTGGTTCTGTCTTTCACACATCATTGCTTTTTGCTTCAAAGGCTTCTTTTAATAACTTATTCTTTGGTTTAATTTTCTTTTGAACATGAATTGGGCTTCACCAAATACTGTATACATACAGCTCACACCCACAAATACTGAGAGTGGGGTTGATTCAGTCTACATGTGATTTTGTGTATGGAGCTTGCTCTTTATTGCATTGGCTGATGGAGTTCAGTTATCAAAATACTTTCCATCATAGCTCCTTCTTTCACCAATCCCATGGTTGGGGCTGCACCTTCTCCTCCCTCATCTTTGTGGAAAACAAACCACACTCCAGGTTTGCACAGAATCTCTTCCACCATATGTTTTTAGTAGTTGTATAGTAAGGGGAAAAAAATCACTTTTCCCTTGTCAGACATTTCTAGCAACACTTTCTTTGTAAAGGGCCTCATCAGAAGTGGATGAAATTTGAGACTATTCATAGGAATAATCCTCAGAGAAGGTTAACTTGGAGAGAGAAAGTAGAAAGCATGGTTAAGCTGTGATTGAAAAATCACTTTGAGCATGTTCATAGGAGCCTTTCCTCACACTGGTATCACTCCTTGGTTTGTGGCAATGAGGAGCAGCCCAAGGGCTCAGCTGGAGGAGTGAGTGCTGGGTGCTGCCAGGACAGGTTTCCAGAGGGTCTTATATAGTAGCTGCTATGGTAAAAACCTTGCTTTGCAATGGCTTATTCTGCTGTTGCACCTGTGTCCTTTAGTAGGCAATGGTTGTGTCTGTTGTCTGCTGCCTATAGATGAATCATATAGCTCTTCCTGTGGTTCTCCCTACCTTTAATTTGCTTTTTAGCTTTGTTTTTTGCATGCAAGTAAATGCATATCTCTTCCTGTTATTCCTCATTTTGTGCACTGGGTAAATCACTGTTGGTGGCAGCTTCATGGTAAGGAAGAACGGAGTTAAAAAAATACAGTAAGTAGCAGTTGACAGAGGCAAAGAGGGTGTGCAGAGGAGGCAGGGGAAATCAAAAGCTTATTTACCTTTTGGGATGAGTTGCTCAGATTGTAGATAATCCCATTAGAGTAGGAACAATCCTCTTGGATGCTGAGGTCTGTGCAGCACATACGGCCTTGGGACCAGGTTACCGATGCACCTGAGTGGTTATGGGAATTAGTAATAGTATTAATATCATTAATATTTTCTCTGCTTCAAAAGGTTTATAGGTATGGGAAGAAGTGATTAAGTGGAAGGTAGTGCTGGTTCTTTGCAGTCTTCCCATGGTCTATAATGGGACCAGCACAAGGCCCTATAAATAGCTTTGAACATTTTCATCTGTAACATTTGGTGTAAATTGTGACTTTCAGAAACTTATCTTTTATGTGGTGCAGTTTGCTTTTATGTCCCTACTGTCTAATCTTATCTTCCCATGTGCTGAAATATAAAAATTCATTGCAATTATCTTTCCTGTAGTAAGATATCGAGGAGTTGGTACATTGTAAGGGGACAGGGTTGAAGTACAATCAACATGCATTTTTTGGATCTAAAAATACCAGTGCTTCAAAGGTCAGTTAAATGATAAATCCTGTTCTAAGTGTATATATAATACACATGAATGCACACTATAAATTTGTTTTATAGATTTTCATTGAAGGGCTTCACAGTCTGATGATAATTTCAAAACGTTTTGAGTTTATCTGAGGTCACTGATACAGTGGGAGAGGCAACGGGAGAGGCAGCAGCAGAAGGCTGCGTCCCTTTCAGCCCAGGGATAAAGAGCATCTTGCCAGCATTTGGCTATTGGATATGGTGAAAACCCAACAGGTTTTTCCTGTTAAGAGACCAGTTGGACAACAGCAGCCTTCTCCTATGGCCAAATTCACTCCTGTTGATTTAAATAGGAATAGCCCTCGCATGGCGCTATTGACTTCCCCTTTGTTTCCCTGAGAGCACGTAGGGAGAATATGTGTGGAGCGCAGCTGCTGGAGGTTGTGCTGGCACCAGGATATTGGAGCACTTCCCTGTGTGTGGACAGTGTGATCCATAACCATCAGCCCACAAGTTAACAGCGTATCTAACAGAGAGAACGTAGAAATTCTCCTAGAATTACTCCCTGCGTGTGTGTCCCCTCTTGTGCTCTTTTTCTTTCCATGGGAAAAGATGGATTCAACCAAGGCATTATAAATAATATAATTGGCTGGAGGCATTTTTAGATGCACAAATGCTAAAATGGATTTTCTCCAGCATATAAGGAGAGGAGTCTTTTGTTCCTCTCTGGATAGTATAACTTATTTAAGTTTGGTGGTCTTGGTATGTCTTTATTAGGAGCGAGAGTAACAGTTAAAGAGCTATGGTCAAGGAAACCGAAGGACTCACATTTCTTTCTCAAAATAATAAGTATTTTTAAGTAGATCCGATGTTTCTTGTACTGGGATAAATAAAGCATTCCAGCATAAAACAAACACGTCTTCCCATTTGGGCTTTCATTGCACAAGTCCTGTTGAAATTCATACTAAGAGGGCTTGAGAATTTCCCTCCCATAGACGATCCCGCTTCGTGCCGGGGACAAACACAGCTGGTGCTCAGGTCTGCGCTCGCAAGAGCGTCGGGGAGAGCTGCTGATGGTGGGAGCTCATCAAATGAACACGTCTCACGTGCGTCGTCTGCGTGACTGTGAGAAGCGAGTCGAGTCCTAACGACGCGTTCTGAAGTGTTACAGGCAAGACAGTTGCTCTTTTCACTGGCTAGTGCTTACTTTTCTTTGGGATCACAAATATTTGAATACAATTATTCAGTCAGCTGGACATCTTTTTCCTCCCATTTCTGCTCGAACAGTAGTAGAATTTAGTGTTGATTTAAAAGACTGTCTGCCTTAAAGCAGATTGCAGAGTTTGCACACTGTGAATTGTAATTAAAGTGTAAGGGGTGCTTATTATGTCAACAACTGGCATGAGAACCCCCGAGCAGCAGGTGACCCCAAACATGTGACGTTTGTGACAGCTAGGATCCTTCTTTCACTGGTTTAGCAATCTGAAAGACCAAATTGAAAGAAGCCCAGAGGCTGTATATTTCATTAAGTCCCAAGGGAAGTGTGGGATACAGCTTCCTTCTGCTTTGCTGGGACGTAGCCAAAAACTTTCTAGAGGCTCTGTTTTTGACAGAGGCTTGCTGAAGGGGGGGGGCGAAAAACCCTTCCACCAATCACCCATAGGACCATAAATTTGACATTTCCCACAGTTTCTTTGAGGCACTGATGTTGCTGTGTCAGCAGTATGTCCCAAGTCTTGTGTTGTATTGTTTGAAAAGGAACAGTCAAACTTTCAGGGGAGCTGAAATGTTTTTCTTCATTGTCCAACGGTTCCTCTGCTGCAAAACCACAAAGGGTTTTAAAAGCACACCTCTCAAAACAGGGGCTGCTTTTATACAAAGCGGGTACCACAAACACTCACAGAGCAGACGCTGTTTTCTAACGCTTCAGAACACGGTCGGTAACATTTCATCCATGTTACAAAGCAGACATGAGAACATCATTTATAGCCACATACAACCAATTGCAGGGATGATAAGAAAAGGAGCCTTATGAAAATACTGTGCTAAGTTTTCCAATTCCAGTTGGGTTATGTCAAGAATAAGCCTGGCCCAAAGACTGAATTATATGGTTTGTGACACAGACTGTAATTAATTGTTAAATGATCATCAGTTTAGTGTTAAATAAATTCTTCAGCCTCAGCCCCTGCCCCACACCCCACCAATCTTTTTGGGGGTGACCCATGGTGCAGCTGGTAAAACCTGGCTCTAAGCTCAGGGTCTCAGCTCCACAGCAACACTCCTGCCTGCCAGCATCCCCCTTTCTCCCTGTGCTGGGCAGGTTTCACTGCAGAGACTTTTCATCTTTGCTATGAAAGTTTGGCTTCATTTCTTCTGCAAGGTTTTGAAAATAGCAAATGCATGCTCAGTCTCTTAATATGTAATTTATTACCTGCACACATGTCTGAATCTGTCTGTTTATCCTATACTGGACAGCATTTCCTACCAGCCATTTTATGTGCCTGCTGATTCCAGATATTCACTTAGATTGGTGGCACCTCAATCCTATCATGATAGAGGGTTTTTTGTCCTAAGCCAGTTTGCATATATATATATATATATATATGCACAAATATCTATTTATTATTAATTAATTTAGGAAGGAGGAAGGGGAATTCTTGACTGTTCCACATGCTGTCAGTTCTACCACTGATCCACTAAGCATTTCTGGTGAAGTTACTTAACCTATAGTCATGCTCCACCTAGAGAGGTATTACAGTAACCAGCATTTTATAAAGATAATAGATCAAGTTAGATAAAGATAAAATAGGTTTAATACTACTCTTATTTCAAGGAAGTCCTTGGAGAATTAATGTTGATGAAGTTCTTTGATCTTGGATGAAAGATGCTTTAGAAATGGAAAATATCTTTGTTATTTGTCATGTTGGTGGCTGTGAAATTCTTCTCAGAAATGAAATTTCTCAAAACACATCCTGAAGGTTTCACTGTAGCCCTGATTGTTTCAGAAAAAGTGACTGGGTAGTTTGTGATTACACATGGCTCTATATGTCAGTGTAGATGCAAGTAACCAGGAACTGTTTAATGCAACTTCCCGTGTCATTCTTCGTTTTGACTTTATATTTTAAGGCTATTAAAAAAGTAATAAAATGACTAAGACAATGAGATTTTGGAAGCAATTTCTGAGACCTTCTTGTGTACTTTGCCTAATACAAAACTGGGTGTTGCTATCATTCTCTTAGGACTGCAGTTTTATTTCTAACTCTAGATGCAGAGTGGAGTTGGGCTCTGCAACTGAGACAGAATTAAGTCCTGTGCAGTGCTTGAACAGAATCTTTGTCATCTCTCAGCTCCAGTCCAGGGCAGGGGTAGGCTTAATGTCTTTCCATCTTACTTCAGTACAGCATGATAGAGACCTGTAAACAGCCTCTGCCCTGCCAGCAAATAACTGAGTGAAAATACTATTTCAGATGGCATCATAAGTCAATGAGGTGGTTACATTTGGTCTATTTTTAATTTTTGAGTAACTTGTTTCTTTTGGAAAGTCCACTTCTAAGTGACCCGTTTTCCAAATGTAACCTTTAACTTTTTGCAAGGCCTCTTTCTGAAAAACAACCACAAAAAAACTACCAACCAAAACCAAAACAACCAAAAAACCCCCAAAACAACCACTAGTGATATTTTTATCTGGGAAATTTTAGCCTCTTTTTGTCCAACTGAAGTTTTCAGGCTCTGTAACATACTGCTCGCTACAAGGCGCTCTATGATGCATTAAGTACCACAGAATATTCCTTTGCAGGATTCCCTTTGTTGCAGACATTATTTATGACATTTTAGTCAATATTTGCATGGCAGACTGTCCAAAATTATTTTGTTTTAGGCACATCACTGATAACTGGACCCATACTCTTTATCATTCTTTTACATTCATTAGTCACTCTGTAGTGTTTTTAACATTTTAAAACACTCATGCAATTCAAAGGAAAATAGATTTCAGCCAAAACGCCTTCAAAATTATCTTTTTCCCTTTGAGTTATTCAGCGATTTTTAACACTTCGTATGTTTGATGTTTTTTTCTTTAGTCTCAGCAAGGCAAAGTTGTGGGCTTTTTTTTTTTTCTTGCAGGCTTTGGCTATGCTAAAGATAGGATTTTGATAGAAAAATAGGAGGCAAACTGAACTTCATGTGAAAATGTTATCAGACGCGGTGTAAGGTGTAGCCAGCCAAAAAACCTGGCTATTTGCCTTCTGTGTAAAAGGTAATTTAAACTAAAAAATTTACAACAAAACTAATTAGCGGATATTCTAATGCAAGAAAATGTTGCTGTTAGTAAAGTTTCTTCAATATGCCAGAAAGCAGATGGTGGCAATGGAATAGCGTTTTCTTTTGCCAGCTTTTCTATATGCTTTCTAAACCTGCAAGAGCTTTCGCTATTCAGTATTCAAATTTCTGACACTCTATGATCTTTTTCATCTTAAAACAGAAATAGAAACTGAAACTTAAAAATGTAATCAAGTCAAGCTGTCTGTTCATCAGATCATAGCCGTGGCTTGGAAAGTTTGATTCAGATTTTGTCTACACACTGTAGTTGGAGGGTTTGAGAGCTCTGGACTTCTCTGGGTTCAATTTTCCTCCTCAGAATTTGGTTCTGCAGCACTGGGGCCAAGTGAGCGTGGACTTCTAGTGGTATTTTCAGAGTCAACATGTTAACCCTAATCTCTTTCAAGGTGTGTGTGTTGGGAATCCTACCTTATATATATGTATAATGTGTATTTTTATATATGTATATATCAAACATATATAAGGTATGATTCATATATATACACACCCTAATATTTATGTAAGCCATAATATATATATTTATATGCCCAACTCTTTCATATCTTTGTAATGATCCACTGTCCTTTGAGATGTAGCTACAGTTCTATTCCTCCATGATTTATGGTGATTATAACTGAGATTTTGTTACACCTCAGTGTGGTGACTCCATACTGAGCATGCATGATGTTACTTGGACTTCTAACTTCATCTCCCACTTGCGTGGCTTCCAAACACAGCAGAATCACAGAACAAGTAGGCTGCCTACCAAAAGGCTGCTTTTTTTTCTGCCCGAGTCTATGTTGTTGATGCCAACATGATACTGATGCAACAAAACACGTCCTGATTTTTATGGTAATTCTCTGTTCTTCTTCGCAGTCTACAATATTGTGAGAGTAGAAACATATCCAGGGAGTGGCAATCAGTGGCAGTTCTTTGTGGGCAAAATCCTCTGACTTCTCAGCTTGAGAAAGGCTTTGGGTTGATGGCAATATTTCTGCAGTTATTTTCAGGGATAAAAAGGCAAAAGGCAGGGAGGGAGGAAGGGGAACTGTGGAGCAGCTTTTTCTGCTGTATAACTTCATATATTGGTGTATTTTTGCCAACAGCTTCATTTCACATAAAGCTTCAGAAAACCTGAAATGGAAATTTTTCACATGCCACGTGGAACCCCTCTGAGTGCACAGAACAAGGAAAGGAGATCTGCCAGGAAATAAATAAATTAATAAAGAATCCAATAAAGGGGAAATTTGGCCATTGCAACCAAATATGTACTTAACAGGGAGTGAAATGGGAGCCAGAAGGGAAAGTGTCAGGTACATCGCAGTGAAAGAGAGCTGTGAACATGGGGCTGCTAGTATAGAACCACAGTAAAAAATAGTAGCTAAACTATTAGGAGTTCAGATTGCCCCATTGGTAGCTTGATATTAATCTGTTCTTGACAAAACCCCCTTGGAATATTAGTTCACCTTTTGCTTATTCCTTAAGTAATAGCACATGGTTTTACTATCAACATCGTTTTCCCGTGTGAAATACAATAATCCTTAATAGAGAAAATAGGCCAAAATTCTTTGAGATATTAGTTCTTTTTTAAGTATTATTTAGTCTGTTTGGTGTATAGATTCTTACATGAAGTTTTGGTTAATCAAAGGAAAATTTTACACCCATGCTTTAAGAGAAGTGGGAGAGGTGGAAAACAGAGGAGGAGGTTGGGGCTTTTGTTGATTTGGTGAAGGTTTTCCTTTGTTTTTGCTGGCTGAAGAAGTCTTGAATGGCTCCAGCTGCAGAGAGACCTTATAGCAAGAGACACAGCCTGAAATAGATGAACACTCGGATGGTCTCCAGAAACAGGTTATTCATGTGCTGTTGGGAAGGCAAGCTTTGAAAAGCAGTTTTAGAAGGCTGTGCTCATTGTCAGGGAGTGGGTTTTATTTGGCTTTTTGATGGATGGCAGGTTTGGAAAACTCTTTATTCCTGTCTGCTACAGAAAATGTAGAGAGCCTCCTTGGTCGTGACCTTGCAGCACTGTGCATCTTGGCCAGAGGAGAGGTAACAGACCAGCAGCTACTGCTTGGGCAGCGCAGATAAAGAATGAGGATGGGCACTGACAAGAATAGCTTGGGAATATGACACTCCCTGCCTCGGGTCCCATAAGGATGAGTTTGTCACAATAAATAAATAACAAGGGGATGGTGGGGGATAGAGATTAATTGGGTGACTGTACTACCGCCAATGGAGTCTCACCATATGGTGGACATAATCCTGCTTTGCTGATGTTGGTTTACTCGCCAGCGGAAAATTGCATAGAAGCAGACCTGGAGGCTTTGACCAAAGCTACCAGATTTGCTCATTACACAGTTTCATCCTCACTTGCCTTTATACATGAAGTCAGGCATTGCAAAACCAGCTATTTAGTCATCCTAAATACTGTTGTTATTGTTAAACTGAGTGATAAAATGCTCTGGAGAAAAATGTAGAAATGAATTCTTGTCTTTGAAAATATCTAATGAGGATAAAAAGAAAAAAAAAGGCAGATGAAATGGAAACTGAGAATGAGTAGAAATATCCCTTCTAGGTGACTTTGGATCCACTCTATCAAGTAATTTCCTACATAATGTAGTTGAAGGCTTCCTAAGCGGGCATTGCTGCTGCCGTTGCCATTGTAATGGCTGTATTGGTGGGAGTGATACTTTATTATCCAGAGCAGCGGCTCGAGAGCTCAGCCCCGTGCTTTTTACTCCTTTGAGTAACTGTGCCTCTGAAGGTATATCACTTAACCTCTATGTGCCTCCTCCAGCCCTGTGTAAAGTGGGCATAGTTATGCTCACCTTTCCCACGGAGGTATTGTAAAGCTTAGTTTAATGTTAATAAGATGTTTTAATTTGCAGGATAAAAGGATGTTCTATAAATACACATTAGAAGTAATAATAGTTTTATTGTATGCCATTATTTTATAACAGTGCTTTTCTAGTTTTAGAAATTTTTTAGGAGCTTGAAATTATTACAGACACCGTTTTTGTTAATTAAAGATTGACATTCAGAGAGACTTTGGTGAATTGTTCTATAAATCCAGATCCATGTGCACTGAGCATGCCCAGAGCCGTGCCTCACTTGCACTTTGGGATCATCAGCATGGCCCTTTGGCTTTTAAAACAATTCTTGGATGCCTGTGCTCCGAAGTTTGATGGCTTCTAAATAGAATGGTTCAAATATATCAAAGCACTTGAGATTCCTATAGTGTGAAGCAATTTCAAATTATTGTACTGCAATTAATTTTAGATAACGGAGCACCGCATATGCCTGGGAAGCCCGTTCAGATCCAAATGGAAGCTCTCTAAAAACTGAAACGAGTCAATAAATTTCAATCGCTCTCAAGAAATGGGGCGAAGGACTGTAAATCATTTTTTGAGGGGGATATGCAAATTTCCTCCAAGTGAATCTGAGGGTAGAGACTCTAATTAGGTTTTTTATTTTGGGGTTTATGATGATGAAATGTAGGTTAATTTATATTTCCCAGGGATACGAGGGCAGCTCTTGTTGATCCATATGGTTTCTTGTAGCTCTTACATAGGCTGCTTTTTTTTCCTGCCTTTCCCAAGATTACAGAAACTTAGCAATCCAACTTTGCACATATTTTTTTTCCATTACAAATATCTTTCCCTCCAAATCTGTATAAAAAGACATGAGAAAAATATTGGTCCACAGCTAGAAATGCCAAGTATATTTTTAAATGCAGCTAAAAAAACGACTGCAGGATTCAAGCATTGTGCAGCATGGAAGCTAGCGCTTTGTGGAGCTGGGCTGCTCCATGAATATGAATTTTTGGATGCTGAAATCACTGATTCAGGTACAACCTTGTATCTGTAGGTACCAAAGTGGATTACTGCCTGATAGCTGTTCGTTAGCTTAGAGCATGTTCTCTGTCCTTCCCTTACAGATGTATTAGGAAGATGCTATCTCCTGTAGGAAGGCTGCTAAAAATATTGATGCGAGACCTATTGGAAAGTAATGTCATTTCCATTGGCTTCAGCTCAGCTCCAGGAAAATCCGCGTGCTGGTTCCTCCTCCTGCCGCAGCCAAGCGTGGTTGTGTGCGGCTCCCCGCGCCATGCACTTAGCTCTAGGATTACAATTCCTCCCAAGTATTCGAGCCAGAAATTAGGAATTAGTGCTCCCGCCGACACTTGCCTGACCCTCCTGTTTCCCTGTTTCCCAAACAGGAGAAAATAGGGCAGCACAACCGCTCTTGGTGCAAGAGCTCGGTCGGCACTTGCTGTTGGCACGCGCGCTTCCTCCAGAGGCATTGGCACCGCTCGGCACACGGCTCGGGAGGGTCTGGTGCCCACTCCGAGGTGCTCCCTCTCCTCGGGGTGGGACAGAGCCCTTTGAGGGTGCTGCTCTGCCAAGCCAGCCATTGCCATCCGGGAAGAAAGCGTCTTTCTGAATTGGTTCCATGTCTGGTGGGCTTTTCCTGGGTGGAGGAGCCAGGGGAAGTGAGAGGGGCCCCTCAGCAGGGTCTTCCTTAAGGCCTTACCTTACTTTTAGACAGTTGTCATTATCTTTGTCTAAAGGTCATGGCTAAATTGAATAAAAGGAAAGCTGTGTGTTCCTGTCGATGCACAATGGCAGTATTGACTTTCCTAATCCAGTTTGCTGAGGGGTGAGAGAATTAAATTAGATATCTAAGCACAGAAATTGAGAGCCTTTGAAAACAAAGATAAGGAGACAGCCTGTATTTTCCTTTTCCTGGGAGCTCTGGGCTCAAGATTTTGCAGGTGTGTCATCTGATCCATGGCTTGCATCGATCAAAACTGTGCCAATGCATATTTAATTAGCAAGGGGACCCTGGATGCATTATGGCCATCATCCCTATATTGAATGGACTGTCAGACTTTCTGAATGCCTCCCCACCCCCCCCCCCGCTTCGTTGTTTGGGGAGCTTCTGCATTTTGTCTGAGCAGCTAAAAGTTTCTTTGTTTTTAGCTGGTGATGCATACAGCACCACTGAGGAGAATACAAACAAGTAAAGTCCTAAAGTGTTTATTTTGTCTAGGAAAAAGGGCTGAACCAATTTGAATCCTTTGGGTAAGGGATTTTTGTATCTCTTGGAATTAAAGAAAAAAAACAACACACAACCCCACAGTTGCGTGATGTTTACTTTAAGAATATTTTATTATAACAAATAAAATCTGTGCTGTGGGATTTCTTAAGGAAGCCTTTGATGACAATTTGAATTAAGTCAAAATTAACGTTTGCTACTGCAAAGGAATAAATAGAAAATGTTCCAGAAATGAATCAGTAAGCAGGAATCAAAGGCTGTAAACTGTTTTAAAAACAAACATTTAGAAGTGAATCAAATAGTTGTTTGTAATATCAAGGAACAAATATGGGAATACACAGATTCCCCACATTCTAGGCTATCACACGATAGCAGTAAATCATTTATAGGCTTGTGAGAACAAAGAAAGTTGATTTAAAATGAAACCATTTTTGATACAGCTTTAGGGTCTTGCAGCTCTCGGTGAAGTTTCACATTCTCCTTCTCTACAAGGAGGAAAGTCATCAGTCCAAAGAAAAGTTAGCCCGGGAGTTGCGGGGATCTTTGTTTGCATCTACCTTGGTACAAAGCCTCCCCAGCAGAAAGAGTGTTGCCTGATAAACAGATGTAATACACAAAGTCTGCTTACAATACCAAGCAACAGACTGTGGGCACATGTTTTGGTCTCATTCAAACTCATCAGCATAGTCTAGCTAGCTGTTTTGTTGCTAGTCTACTTACGGGGTAGCTTAGGAGCGTCTTACTGGTGAAGTAACAAGGAGGGTTTTTGCCACAAAAGTTTTGTGGCAAGGACTCACGGGAAAATCATTTGCATACATCTTGTTACAAAGGCTGACTACTTCCTGGCTTAGACAAAGTGTTGCCTGATAAACAGACTTAACACACAAATGTCTGTCTGGAATAAACAACAGCAAGCTTTGATTTACATTTCCATTATCAAAGATAATCTCTTTCCCAGTGTACAGGAATTAAGAGTCCTCGCCTTATAAAAAACAAACCCAACCAGGCTGGCACCGCAGGGATTTTACCACTGCAGAGCCTTATTCGAGAGCAGCAGGGATGGGGTGAACTGTACAGGGGGGTGGAAAATAAAACTGGAAATCTGGTAGGGATATGTGCCTGTGTGACGGTGAGGAGTATGATAATGAAGCACTTTGAACTCCCTATAAAAGTTCACTTGAAAGCCATGGCTGGAGTTAAACAGAGAGCCAGGCCTTCCTTAAAAGAAATAGTAGTAGCCACCAAAATAGCCGTAAATAATAATTGTAGCATATATGGAGTAAGCCCTATGTGCTCATATTATAATGTATAATGAAGGGAAAGCGAGTGTAAAAGAGCCTCAGTCCCGGTGCTGGTTTCTGTTTGTAAATCCTTTAAGCTCACCACGTAAGACTGTACATAAAGGAGCATGATTTAGATTATTTTCTTTTTTTTTTTAACATATATAAATCCTTGGTAGAATCCATGCCCCAAATTATAAATGAAAAATTTATTGCATGAACACAACCCAGCCATATAAATTTTTTATTACAAATAGGACTCTGAAACTTGAATAAAATATGTCAGTTTATTATACAACGTTCACCACCACCACCACCTAAAACATGATATGAATGGAAAATTGAAGTCGTGAGGTGCTGGTCTGGCCATGGAGGAGCCCACAATGCAGAGGAGCAGGCTCAGCATGGGCAGTGGTAGCAGAGCCTGGCTCATCTGGCATCACCAGCAGTATTTTAACTCCACTATGCAGATCTGCACCTGAGTTACCACACTGGCTGCTAGCGAGAGCTCTACATAGGCGAAAAATAAGCTCAACAGCAATGAATTTAGTTTGTGTAGACAATGCAAGTCACTGTTACCCCAGACTGGAAAACACAGTGTGTAGAGAACGTGTGAGTGACCAAGAAATCATGCTGCGTCTCCCAGTTCAGGTAGCCATAAGGTGGTTCAGCACTGGGGAGAGCCATGACACTCGACGCGGGTTTTTTTGGAGCATGACTGTTAACAGCTCCTCACCGTCTGTGTCACAGTCTACAGAAAAGAACAACATTGTCAGGCTGTTGACATTGGTCCTGTCCACGGGCCAGACTTTCCTGGGAAGGTTTTATTCTTTCCAAACAATGGAGCGCTTCCTTCCAGCGCTCTGAGCTCTGCTTCCATGCAGCCATCGTGCAGCCCGGCTGGGGCTGTGCTCCTGCTGCAGCTGAAAGGCAAAACCGAGCATTGAGAGGTCCCAAGCTTCCATCCTGGAGTTGCAGGTCCCTGTCTGCTTATGCTTGGAGATCAGACAGACCTGGGTCTTGGGTGTAACCTCCTCTGTAGTGCTGCAGTTGTGTATGCGTAAGAAATAGATTCAAAGAGGAACGGAGAATAGGGGTGTAGTAGGGAATGCTACTTTGGAAAAGCTAGCCTGTTTTGTTGTTGTTTTCTTTTCTTTTTTTCTTTAGCCTTTAATCATAGTTGATGCTTGAAAGTAGAGAGCAAAATAGCTTCAATGTCCTTTTTATCTTGATTCCCCGTGATTACAGTTGATAGCAGATCCCCTTGAGCGTCTCTCATCCAATAACCTGGACTCTACTGTACGCACTCAAGACTAGCTCTGGCTGCTTGAGGGTTAAGAATTCCAACCACTAACTTTTCTTTAACTAAAAAAGCCCCCAAATAAAACCCATTGTGCTATTCAAGGTTAAGCTTCCTTAAATATAAAACTAGATTCCTTGGTGATTTTTATTTTATTTTTTTTAATCACCAATCTTAATAGTGGTTCCTCACTATAATATTTCCAACTCCATCTGAAATCATTTAAATCCTCCCCTTAATAACATGCACTTTATTGTAATATACAGATTCTTTGGCTTCCTACCAGCCTTAGCTTAAGGCACCAATGAAACTCATTGCCGCAGGGGGCCGTGGATTCAAGAGGGGCTCGCATCTACTGTATATTTTGTTTTGTATGTTTTCCAATGGCTCTAATTATTGCAGGTGGTAGAATTTAACTGGCGGTGTTGTTGCTAAAGAAAATGGGCAGAAAGTGTATACTGTTTTGCAGAGTGGCTATCAAATATATAGAAAAGAGAAAATCAAATGAATTGTTAAACTGCTCTATAGTAAGTGATTTTATTGATTTAATGCAAATGCTTATGAAAATGATCTTCCATTTATATCAATTATGTATGGGTAAAAATTAATTTATTCTTCCGGTCACCTGTTTGGCTGACTGACTCAGCAGGACACACATTCCCCCTTCCTGCTGTAGCCGAGCCCGCAAACCGCTCCACATCCCCAAACCTGGAATTGTAAAGTTTCCATGTGCAAAAGCAACAAAAAAGCCCCGACAGGAGTTCCTGCCAAGTGCTGCAAAAGCAGAGAGCGAGCGGTGGAGCCTGAGCAAGACTCTCTCGTCCTAGGCAAGACTGTAAAATACAACGGCTCTGATTTTGCCAATCCCTTAACCATGTGGTGGCACATTTATATGTACCGGATCATCTGCAGCATCTGAATAAAATCAGGGAAGCAAAATTCTGCATATAAACATTTTGGCTAAGTGCCTTAACTCCGTCTTCTTATCTGGGGTTTCCACAAGATGCCACCTTGCATAACAATGCTGAGCATACGCTTGCCCAGTACATGTTTTCGGTAGCCTCCCGTGATCACAACCGCTGCCGATTGGTTTTAATTCTACCTCGTCCTGCTTTTTACTGCCTCGTGCTTCTCCAGGAAGAATGGTGCTAAAAGCCTTTGTTGTCTTTTTGAGAAATTAATATTTAATTTCAGCAGAAGGGGTGGGCTGTTGGGAAGCCGAATCAGGAAAAAGCCTGATCACGGTAGCCAGAGTAATAAAAGAAGAAAGTTAAGATTCAGTATGCAAACAAATGTCCCACGGCCCATAGAGTCTCTCTTGTGCCACTGGCTTTGGTGTTGGGAAAACAACGCTCCAGCAAACAAAAGTACTTTGTTCCTCCAAATCCAGGAGCAGCTCTGGCTCCGTGGGCTGCCCACCGGCCGCAGGGCTAGGCTGGGACCATGGTGCCAGGCTGGAGGCTGAGAGCCGCCACGGAGCCCTCATCCCTCTCCCTGCTTCCCTGGATGCACTCACACTGTGATAGGAAAATGTCCTTTGAGTCCCATATTTCTGCAGTAACTTTTTCCAATATATAATTTTTTGTGGAATTCTGACCCTACTTTGAATATTAAGCCCAAATGCTGATTGAGCCTTGAGGAAAAGGAAAACCTTAAAAAATAAGCAGGAGCCTAGTGCCTGCCATGTGAAATGAAATCAGTTGAATGTCAATTTTGAATGTTAACAAAATATTTTATATTCCTTATATTTTACCTTTGTTTTTTCCTCTGTGGTATCACAAACATAAAACTTCCAGCCAAAATCTAGTGTCCAGAATATAAAAGCACCATGCACGTTTCCCATTAAGTCTATATGTTGTCACTGATTTGAGCTTCAGAGATATATAATATCTAAAACAAAATTGCAGAATAACTTTTTTGTCATTGGGTTTTATTGGAGAAATTATTAAAAATAATAAATCCAAAAGGGAGGCGATGGCTTCTGGCCACAGTGAGAAACAGATCACTTTATAGGAGAATTTCACTGATTTTAAATAGAAGCATCAGGGCTGAAGCTCCCTTTGCTAAATATCCTCAGTGTTCCTCTTCTGAAATTTTATCCCAATTTGTTTTGTGAGCACTTTTTTTTACCTGTGGCTTTTTAATTTATACTAGATTGTCCTCTAAGCTTCTGAATGATACCTAATGCATCCAGTCAGCAGGTACAAAAAAATCTGAATATTTAAAATAGGCATTTTCTTTATAGTGCTCTGTGGTAATTAAAATCTTCATTTGCTTAAAAGCAAGGAACCTTTTTCAAGCAATAAATTAGCATTGCTTGACCCAAGGTCACTAGTAGTACTGCTTCTTCCAGCACTATTAATACCTCAAAGAAAAAGAAGGGGTGGTGTTATCACTCTTGCAATAGAAGTAAGATTTTCAATTTAATCACAGTTAGGTGGTGTGACCTTTTGATCTTGCATTGACTCCGCACTGAAATGTGGTCAAATTTCAGACAGCTAATTCCGAACTCTGCAAAGTCAAGGTGAAGTCAGAAGATAGGTTTGCCACGGTTGGGGGATGCTTTTGGTGCAGTTGCAGGTGGTTTCGGTTCCTAAGTTTTGTTTCACAGCGAAAACTTTTTATGGGGTTAATAAATTCAGAACAATTCCTGAGCGAAGAAAAAGAATCTTTTTCTATTTGTATTAATTGTGAAAACAGCAATTTGGGGGATTATTTTATATATTTTTTCACACAGGTAAGGGCACCTTTTTTTCCCAATTCATAGGGATGGAAATAATTCAGCAGAAAAGCACTATTTGACTAAAGCTTCACCTAAGATTAACTTTTAAACCAAAGAGCGACTATCTTCTCAGAAAGTAGAGTTAATAATGTGTAAAAAATGCAAGCCACTCCTATTTACGCACATCCCTTTATAGGTCAGTTTATTACTTTAGGCAAATAAATTGTGTTCCTTGGCGAGTGTTAGCTGGGAGTTTGCAGGACCCAGGATTTACACCGGTCCTAAAGCAGTTCATCCAGGATCATAGTCTCGTTTGTACCACTGCGAATCAGCGGCGATGCCGTACGTAGCACTGTCAGCACTGTGAAAGTATGACTAAAATCAGCTCTTCTAGCAGTTTGGCAGATTTTTGTTCCAGCAAATGCATAGACAACAATCTCCACGACTCTGTAGTGTTGCTTAGTTACCTTTATATGCCTGCTTGAAAATATGTTTTGAGACTTTACTATGTGTTGGATTAAGGCTCTGGTTTGTATACAACAGAGAGGCTGCATTCAAAAAAACATGTAGGAGAGTAGTTTAAATATGCCTTCTTTAAAAAGAAGGATTCTCAAAGCCTAATTTATGCGAACACACACCCCAAGCACTCTGTGTAGTGCCGTAAACATGATTCCCTTTTTTTTTGGCTAGCAAAATACTACCTGGGCACGGGACTTTTGCATTACCATGTCCTAGTGCAACACTCCTGTCCTTAGTTTGTACTCTCAGCCTTTTGAGGAAGTCTGGCGCCTCTGATCTATTTTCCACAGCAGACCCTGTAATTTTTGGCTGTATTTTATGTTTTTCAGATTCAAGTCAATCTGAAAGTCCCAGCCAGCCAAGTGAAGCTGATATTAAGGACCAGCCAGAAAATGGTAAGTTCTTACCTGCTGCTCCTGCTTTGGGATGTTAAAACAGCCCATATTCCTAAAGATTTTTTTTTCCCCCTATGTCTAATATAAAAGGATGATTCAGAATAATTGGCATGGGATAGCCACAGATAGGTTGTGTACTCTCCTCATAGTTACAATGCTACTGTTCCACTAACCTCAGGTAGCATTTAGTCCTGGAGAGAGACATTTTTTTCCCCTTTTAAAATAATTTTAATTAGGGAGATGCCATTAAAGAGCCTGCTGTATGCAACCCTTATCCTTATTCCTCCATAGCAAAGGCTTTCAATCCTTGGGCCGTGAGTCATGACCCCCTAGGGGTGTGTGCTTCATCGCTTTCATTTTTATCTATGTGCTTTTAACTTCATTTTGTTTATTGATGCTCTCACATGACACACTCAAGTACCTAACTTTCGGTATGTGGCCAGCCATCATTTTAGAGTGCAGGAGCTCAGACAGTCCCACCAAACAAAATGGTTGCTTTGAAATATGTTGCTGCAGACCCATTCTCTATGGCAAAAAAATCTGCTAAACAAAACAGCACAGCCACACTCCCAAACGTTGCAGTTTCAGGGCAGGACTGCACACCCATAAACATCCCAGCTGCTCAGGCAGGTACTGCTGCAGGACTGATACTGGTACTAATGGCGTTGCCTCTGCTTTGTCACTGGTGTTCTTTAAAGGTTGTAGATACTATAGGTGAGCTGGTCAGGGGGGCTCAACTAGCACTTGTTGCTCCTTCTCCTCTATATATTCTCAGTACCGTTGTTTCAGGTGGCAGCAGCATGAGTTTATTTGGAAGTAGCAGTAGGTTTCTGGCTTTTGGGGAATATTAATATTCTTTAAAGTAGAAGAAATAGCTTCTACTGAACCAATGGCTTGCTTTGTAAGGAAGCCTGAAGAAAAATCACTCCATAATTTCTGTAGGGACTGTATGTGAAAGGACAAGTACAATTTGTAAGGCAACATCTTCTCTTTTTATGTTTTAAAAAGGTAGATCTCAACAATTTTGCTGCCCCATTGGCAACTGAGTTTTGTTTTACTACTTACATTTAGGACTTAGAAATAATGTCTCCCAAAGTGAAAGTGGTTATGAGGAGTAGCTTCTTTTGACTCTTCTTTTGACTCTTCTCATACATTAGCAGAATTTCTTTTAGTAAGACCTAAATGTAGATGGGGCACGCACCGTACTGGGGTCCATGTGCATACACAGGAAAGAATTTGTGTGAAGGATTTATGTCTCCAAAATCTATCACCATCTTATGTAAAAATATTGTATCTATAATAATAATACAACTGTGATTGCCCTTTCACAGAACATCTAACTGCTTTTGCCTCAAATCCCTACGACTGTATCTGTGTTTAGAGTGTAATTTGGGGACTTTATTAGCAACCAAACAAGCTGCAAGTGGGAGTGAGGTTGAAAGGCTGTGTTCACATCCGGACTGCATTTGGATCAGGGTTTAAACAACAGTTAGCATTAAGGGAAGAAGAAGATTTTTAGGTACATAAAGACCTTTGAAATATCAGCATATATCATAGGACATAGAACATAGGGCTGATTGGGCTGATAAGATTTTGGCTTTTGGGATTTCTATATTTTCCTGCCATTGAAATATGAATGGTTTCATATTTTGATAGATTCGGTGCTGCTCATCTCTAAACATACCATCTTAAAACATTTCTGCCATCTCTGATCGACAGTGCCTCATTTTCTTTATCAATCCTGTTCACAGAAATTCTAATTTGTAGCCAAAGGATTGCAAGGTTAAGAGAAGAACTGACTAAACTGTGATTTTTGTTCTGCCAATTCTGCTCTGGGTTTGTTGTGTTTTTTTTTTTATGGTAGGGAATATGTTGCCTATGTTTATTAAATCATATTTTAATTTAGAAAGTATTAGGCACCAAGCATGTTATTATTTCGTGTTTAGATAATACACTTTCACAGCTATTAAACCACAGTTCTTCTTACCCTGCAGTTTCTTAGTCTTAAGGAAGCCTATTACTCAACAACCTCCCCAAAAAGCAGCAATGTCAGTGTTTAATAATGTAAAATCTATAAGAGCCTAGTGAAATGAAATCTCTCTGATTTGGAGCCTGAGTCTTCCTTGTAAAACAAGCTGTTAGTGAATTCTTGGAACTTCACTGGTGACCTGCAAAAGGTACTTTTTTTACCCCTTAATATACAGGGAAAGGTTTTTTCTTTTTCTCTTTTACCAAAGGGTATTTTTACCCACCACAGCAGAGCCCTCCCGACCGATTACGCACCTTTTGCAGTGCCTATGTGGGAGATTTTCCTTTACAAATGCCTCTAACACAGTCTGTTGGCCCTAAAGGAGTTGCTGCCCCTGGGCAGACGCTGAGCTCATTCTCAGCACACACAGCCCCCAGCTCGCAGTGTACCCAGTGTGTAGATCAACACAGATCTGCAGCTCTTATCTACTGAACGTGAGGATGAAAGCAAAACTGCAGGCTTTAGAAAATGAAAAACTGCACGCACAGGAACGGACACAATAAATCATATTAACTGCGTTGTTCTACACTTGCTGTAGACCCACTTCCACAGGGCCTGATCCAAATCCCTCCAGAGTCAATGGGAGTCTCGTAATTGATTTTACTGAGAGTGGGAATGAGCCCACACAGAGAGGAGGAGGGTTTCTTTAAATCAAAGAAAAACAGTATTGTGCATAATCTTATTCCCGCTGATGCTGACAGTGGACTGACCAGATTGAGGGCAGATTTGGAATCATTTTGCATGTGTTTCTGGAAGGCACAAAGGAGTGTATCGATTAAGTACTACCTTCTACATGCATGCATTCCTTCATTTTAAAATAATAAATCTTTAAAGGCCTTGTGAGGGTTATACAGCCTCTCTACTTGCCTGTTAATATCCTTTCTGTTCCACTCCATAAATTCTAGAGCTATTTATTATACACATATATTTTGCATACCTTGAGTAATGTAGGTTCAAAAGGGTCAACTATACAGCCCTGGAAAAGAAGGCCTCCTACTATAGATTTTAATTTATCATTCTAAATTGTATGTGTTATTTTGGAAAGCCTGTATGTCTAACCTTCATTAGAGTGAAGTTCAGGGGGAAAGAAGCTTTTCTTTCTTAAGGCGCCTCTTTTTTTTCTAGTGGGCTTTACAGTTGCATTTTCTGGTGGAGCATCATCACAGAGGGAGGAGATGGTGATATCTGCTCTCAGTGGTGGCTTTAACACCAAATCAAGCCTGTTTTTAAGCTTCCTGTGAGCCAGAATAGTTTTCAGGCAGTCATTCTCACAATCACTAGTGCAAATTTATACAGATATTAAGTATTTAAGATTTTCTTCAAGAGAGAGGTATCCAGCATGATGGTCATGAAAAGCAAATATGGAGGTGATACAGGGCCTGTTCATGCATGCATGGTCCTAAGACTAGGGATGAAGCTGACACAGAACCAGTGTGCACAGTGCTGCTGCCTCTCAGGTCTGTTAGAAAAGCTTTTGGGGAGAGGAAGAAACCCCTGAACTCATCTGTTTGTGATGTGGGTGAGGAAATTCGCAGCAGGGATAATGAAAGAGGCCAGCAAATTCATTTGAAAGGCAGGAGCATGTTCTGATGCGCTGATATTTTGCTCAAATGAGAGGGGTTTTTGACCAGCATGGTGGAACACCCCGTGTGGAAAACTCCCCACTTTTGTAGTTGCCTAATGGTATGTAAAAGCTTCATTTCAGTAGGCACTGCAAAGTGATTTTGCAATTCATCCAATCAAAAAAACAAAGGTTATTGATTTTAAAAGCTTGTTAAATGCACTGGTTTGGTGGTGTCTTTTATAAACAGAGCAGTTTTCAGTGAACTGAGGATGACAAAATGGCTAGTCTGATGTAGGGAAGTGACTGCATGCCTGGGGATCAGGAACAACTGAATTCCCAGCTCAGCACTGCTGTGGACTCTCTCTAGGGCTTCAGTTCTCACTTTCAGGCATGGAAACGGCCATCAGATAGAGTTTCCTTTTGTCAGGAAAACTTTTCAGTCTTTTTTGTCTGCAGAAGGAGGATATTTGTGAATTGTAGCTTTCAGGATTTATTGACTATTAACAGTCAAATCCTGCTCTGCTCTATCAGGAGTTAATACTTGTGGTATGGCACTGTGTTACTGCTGTCAGTAAATGGATGTCAGACATCCATCCGGCGATGTTTGTGTTTGATGTGGTAGTGCTGGGGAATTAATAACTGCAGCGTAAAGGTACACACGCAGTGTGCTGTGTACAGCAGAAGAATGCTGTGTCATTTCCTACACACCACTGGTGGGATTTGATAACTCCGAGTTGGGAGCGAACCACTTTAATTGTGGATTAGCAACTTCTTTTTAAAGAAGTTGGTGAACTGTCCCTTTTCAAGTGGGCAAGGCAGCAGGCATCATTACAGCTGAGTCCAAATGTGTGCCAAATTCATTGCTCAAACAATTCCTATATCTAAAACATGAAAATGTTTAATGCCCAAACCAAATGCTTTTTAGTTTTAATGTATTCTAGCTGCTTTGAGCTGCAAGTACCTTAACAGCACTGCAGGAAATGAAAGGCACATTGTTCCTTGTAACATTAAGGGGGGGGGGGAAACAGAGGAAAAAAGAAAACCAATGATGTACCGTAACTCACAGAACTCGTTTTTCAACCCTGCTGTAATTACACTGGACTTGTAAATATCATCTGTGAATTCTTTGCTTAAGTAGGGCTGAACTTGAGTATTAAACCATAAAAAAAATGTTTGAGTATATGCTTACTTTTCCATGCCTAAAAGCATAAAAGAAGAAATGCTGGTCCTCAAGAAAGAGAAGGCAATAGTGGGAACATATGCAAAGGGAAATTTCCTTTTCTTCTTCTCTAGGCAAGGCTGGTTATGGCAGGCATAACAACGCAGCTTTGGCTGCAAGGAAAGAGGGGATTATGTGCAACCTGGTAAAATGCAAGAGCAGTTTGTGGAAAGACCTCTCTGCCTTAGCTAACAGGTTGCAGAGGCCAGCTCCTTGTTGTGTGTTTTCTTTCTGGTCCCAAAACCTGACATTCCTGTTCTGTGCAGTGGGGTAGCTTCAGGCAATGGAAGTGGTGCCCATGTGGCCCAAGGGGTCAGCACTCTTCTTGGATGCTGAGTTCACTGTTCAAACCCTCTTCTCAAGCTGAGATTGGCAAAAACTCTGTTCTTCGTGGTTGTCCCCATTTCTCAAGTACATTTTAAGTTAAAAGGTAGCTGAGAGATCTCCAATTCATTTTTAACTAATAGAAACATCCTGCCTTCCAAGGCCATCCCTTCTCCTCAAGCCATGCCTGACCTCCCATCTCTGCTGCTTCAGGGGGAGTCCAGCTGCCTCATGGGCTCTCTCAGCTGTGACTGAACATGAGGCCAACCAGCTTTACACCAAGGAGGTGCTGCAAGTGCAGCAGGAATTGAGGTATCTGAAGGGTCCGTTGTCCTTGGATAGTCCCCGTAATTCCCACCTAAGGAATACACAGAGATGAGTGGTTGCTAAACACACAGTGCTGAGACTGGTACTGTTAGAAAGTGCATCATCTCAGATAATGAACATCCCTAAAGCACCTCCTTTACAGCAGAAAACCGACCCTTGAAGAGGAGTTTTCCATCAGTTGCAAACACGGTAATACAGTAATGGCAGCTTTTATTAGTGCTCTTGTTCATTGGATCGTTTACATCCAAATCTTATAAATGCAAGAAGACTCTCCTCTCTTGTTTACAGAGCAACACTGAGAAGTTATCACAGCCTGAGGGACTAATCTAAAATTAACTTTGCTTCAGAAAAAGCCTTAAGGAAAAAAAAAAGCCCTTAGCATTTTCAGTAAGGAATCTCATCGCTGGCGCTGAAGTCAAAGCTCCTGCTAATGTCAGCTTGTTTGCACCTTTGTAACTTGCCAGGACCAAACTCTGAGCAGATTTACACCCTTATGGATCACATTGTCTGCCGGCAACAGCACTGGGGAACTTTGTCCAGGCTTGAAGCTGTGGCCAAGCAGGAGAGCTGTGATAGGGCCGGTCTGAGGGCTGCACACCATCGGCTGTTGACTCCGACAGGAGCCATCGGCTGATGAGCAGATGATGAGGGCCAACCCATGCTTCATCACCCCCTGTAAGAGAGTGCATGTAGGCAGTTCTGAGAGCCAGCATTTCCCAAGGAAACAAAAGCAGATACGTCTGGTTATAAATTTAACTTATGTGTGATTGAGTCTTGCATTTTTTTTCATCTTATTTCAATACAGATACATCCCAACTAGAACTAGAAATACAGTTTTTTAATCATAGTTGTCTAGATCTGAAACTTTGCAGCATCCAGCTGTATTTCCCAGCCAGTTTTATGACTGTCACAAAGAAGCATCTGAATAATTAGGGAAGAAAACATCATTTTTTTTCTTGTATTTTACCATATTTCCATTGAGATTCGCACTCAAAGTCAAATGTTTTTGTGTCGCAGATTGTGAGGCACAGTTACACCAGTCCCAGGATTTAGCAGGTCCTCTGCTAGCTCAGGATTTAGCCTGCTTATCAGTAGCTGGCACTCTCTTGAGGGGACCCTGTGATGGCAACAGCGAAGGGTGTTGACTGTCAATCGGATGAGATACGCGGTCATCAGTCAGGGTCAGTTCTGCAGCCTCTGCTGGGGCCAAGTGGAGAGCCTGTCTCTCCAGAGACCCGCAGTGGTTGAGACTTGAGTATTGACAGAGGACTTCAGTTTTCACTGCTGCTAACCATTAACCTTCACAAGCAAAGCATTCCCACAAAAAACTCATCCAAGGCGAGTATGACAGGAAATATTCAAAGCATGAAATGAATGCTTATAGCATGACAAAGCAGGGCTTGAAAGACATGAAATGTTCATTACGCTCGGAGTGGCTGAATGCTGCAAAGGAAAGGAGAAATCAGAATGTGGCTAGAGTTTTATGTTTTTATTTCTCCATATGTGTGTATAGGAAAAAGGCAGCGAACCTTTCCAGTGGATAAGGTGCATAAATACAGCTGTGATTATTCTAAGTCATTTCAAAATACATTTTTTGTTCTCTTGCTCCATTCCATTCCTTCCAGCATATATTTATCCATGAGATAACAGCAAGGGCCATCTACAGGGAAGCTTGGAAACGAGCTGGGCAGGAACCCCTTCCTTGGAAGCTCCTGTGCCTTATGTGTTGAGAGGTGCCTCAGTGCTTACTTGAACCAGAACTCCTGGGGTCCAGGGAAGGGTGGCTGGAGCTGTGAGCATGCTCCAGTTTTCACTACAACCAGGGGGGGTTGGTATGTCTCCTTGAGAGACTTGCTTTTTAATTAACATCTGAGAGTTGAGTTGCATCAGAGTAATTGCTACCAACGGAGCAGACCACAAGCTGAAGGATGCTTTGGAATGTCCACCAAGAAGCTGGGCACTTAGGGAAAGGAGTTTATTTGTGGTATGGGCATCATCTTAATTTACTGTCCAGTAGAGATTAGTGGGAAGAGAATGTGATGCCAAGGCCTAAACAGCAGAACAAACCCCCCAACCTATCTGTTTGTCTTTAGATGTAAGAATTTCCTAATGCCTGTAATGTAAGACAAAGGGAAAAATTGACTTGCAGGAAAATTGCCTTCCACAATAACCAAGACAAAAACCCACAAAACGCCCACACCAGAGCAGCATGATCCAAAATGTGAACTTTTTACGCCTCCCCAACCTTCTAGGTTAGGCTTCCAACCAAGTGATCTTTTATTATCACCATGATATACCCTTGACATAATTTGGCGCAGTAAAGCTTCTTCTGCTGAACTCGTGATTTCATTTACTAGATCTGATGAAAGTTCTGTGAACCACGGGAAAATGTGATAATTGGTAGTTTAATTCTTTTAGGGTGTGCGTATTAATTGAAAAGGCTTGAACTATAAATACAGGGCCTGTGGATAAAAGCACACTCTGAAATCAGTCGCTTATCCCAAGTATTCATTACTTCACATCTATTTAGGTAGAGCCTCTTTGCAGCAGTGCCAGTCGGCTGTTGAAGTGAGTGGGAGCTCTCCACTCAGACATCGCAACAGCAAACTCTCATGCAATTGCAAGGGCTCCCTGGCCAAAATTTAGCCCTCTGTGGTCAGACCACTGGAAGTGAAAAGCGAGTGCTGGGAGCTGTGCCCTGCAAAGGAGTGCTGTGCAAGCTGCAGGGGACAGAAGAGGGTGAAGGAAGGCTGCTTCACCCTGGCAGCCAAGGGGGAACATCTTTCCTCTGCCAGCTCTCACCCACCTAGAGCATCAGAGGTCCCCCAAGACATCAGCCTGGCACTTCAGAACAAGCTGTGTTTTTCCTCCTATTTACACACTTATCCTCCACCATATCTAGGGCCATCAGCACCTAAATCTTTGCTGCTTCAGAGCTTGGTTCATTGTAGTGGTAGGATAAGGGGGGATAGTTTTAAATTGAAAGAGGGGAAATTTAGGGTAAGTCTTAGGCAGAAGCTCTTCCCTATGAGGGTGCCCAGAGAAGCTGTGGCTGCCCCATCCCTGGCAGTGC
>JBAFWW010000788.1:0-23495 GCA_036873685.1 Agapornis canus | reverse complement strand
CCTGTTTAAGTTTGAACCTGTTACCCCTTGTCCTGTCACTACAGTCCCTAAAGAAGAGTCCCTTCCCAGCAACCCCATAGGCCCCCTTCAGATACTGGAAGGCTGCTATGAGGTCATATCAGCTAATGCTAGATGTTTTGCTGGAGCAAATGCACTCAGGTGTCCCTGAAGGTAAATTAGTATTTACAACAGTGTCTGACAAATGCAGTGCTGACATCAGAGGTACCCCAGTTTATACCAACTACTGCCCAAAACACCAACTGGAGACAGCTGGGTTCACGGTCATGCAGAAATGCCTGGTAAGGCCTTCTTGCAAGGCAGCTGCAGAGCACTCTACAAATGATAATTGAAGTTAGTTCAGGCCTCCAGCAGACATTGATTTATTCACCCTGGTTTGCAGAGGGTAGGCTGGTAGATGTTTGGCATTGTTGAGCCAGAAAGAAAGGTGCAGAGAGGTCTCCCAGCCCAGGCTGATTGTGCCCTGTAGTAGCCATCAGATCAGAGTATCCTTTCTCTGAAATCCTTACATTTTCCTAACTTGCTACCTTATACACAGGAGCTTTTGTATAAAACTGAAAAGAGACTGAGCTCGCAATAACTGAAATCAAGGTAGTGAAAGAAAAGCCCAGGAGAAGTGAAAAATGAAATAACGATAAATCAAATCTGTAACAAAAGACAGTTTTATAGTGCTCCAAAGGGAGACAGAGCTGCATGGTTTGACCAAGGTGGTGCAATTCATCATCAGCATGGAGAGAAACTCCAGTGAAAAGCTAATGCTATCCACACATGTCCTATCCCTTTCCTCCTTCACTGTGATTCCCCAGAGGGAAAGTCCATCCTGCCCTCATGCCAGAGTTGCACAGTGGAATCTGTGGCTAGGGGCTCATGGTGGGAATTAGTTTCCGTTTTACTGTTGCATTGTGTCAGGGGATGAAGGAGCTCACTCCTTCCTTCTCTCTGATTCAGAAGAGTCCTGATCTTGGGGCTTATTGCTTGAGAAGGAAAAAATCCAGTGGGAACTGTTGGACCCTGAAGTGAACTCGTGCCTGCCCACTCCTGGCAGTGGGTGATGATATCCAGTTTGTAAAAACAGCATTACATGGCATTGTGATGTACTGGGAAAAATCTGACTGTGACCTGTCACTTATAGATTGGCCAACATCAACAGTTACCCTGCACCATTGCCTCTATTTAATTGCAGTTGTCACTATATATATATATATATATATATATATATATATATACACACACACACACATAAATAATCCAGGAGCACAATCCTGCTTTGCTGAAGTCCCAAGAGCTGTAGGAGTAACAGTCATGTTTCCTGAAACTGTGGACATCTGGGGGGGAACTGGTTCATGTCAGGATCTTGTGATGTACTGAACTGTGAAATTTTGCAGACTGACTGTACCTTTGATCCTTGGATCCATCTTGTACATTGGCTCCTGCCCCTCTCTGGTGCTAAGCTGCCTGGAGTTTACAAGACTTGGTTCCTTAACTTCATGGGTAAGGACTGGTGGCTTTGTAGATTGCTTGGACAGTGACTTTGGTAAAGCTCAAAGCTGGAGGGATGTGTTCACAGCACAGTCATTAGCAACACAACTCAATTGAGGTCTGCAATGACCATCTGTACAAGGGAGAGATATTAAATTTCCTTGCTCACCATCTTTTTCCATCTCGTCAGGTGTCTGTGGTTTTGACCACAGTTATGCTTGGAAAATATAGGAAAATATGGTTATATGGTTCATGGGGGTTAGGATAGTCCCTTGAGAAGCCACCACTGAAAAGGCAGACACAGTGATGGTGGCTGCCTTCTCAGTCCCGGCTAGGTTAGTCAGTCCTCACCCTCCCCCAGCACACCCCAAGCCCACAGAGACAATCCCTGCATCTCTGAGACTCATGCTGCTTCTGAACAGTCATTCCTGTGTCAGTGAAGTTAATCCTGAAATTATGCTCCTAACCACTTCTGGTATTCCCCTCTTGGCTTTATTACTTATTTCTTTTCCAAGAGCTGAGTTTAATCAGTGACCTAAAATGAACTGTACCTATGGTATTATCTCACTTCCTAATCAACAGTAGTCAGCACCACAACATCCTGACAGAGTCTCCTGGTGGGGCAGCCTCTGCTCTTGTACAGACTGTCAGCAGAACCCAGTTTTAAAGCAGAGGTGCCAAAAGATTGGGTGCTATGGGGAGGGAAATGAAATACTGCTTGCCTCTGCCTTTGCACAGCTGCTGTTTTCTAGGATGTGTTGACTTAGGAAAGTCTTTCTTTGTGTAGTCCTCTTTCAGATGTTGCTTAAGTGCAAATATGGGCTGCTAGTTCAAATTTAGTAACAATCAGGATTGATGGAAAATCTCATACTAGGATGCAACAAAGAAATTCAATTACATACATACACTTGATTTCTATGCTAATAAGACTTACAGTAGTGCTAAAGAAACTGCATTCTTGACTACAGTGGCAGCTGGGTTTTGTCACTGAATACTGTGTTGGCAGCATACTAATGACTCATTTCTGACTGCCGACAGCTTCTCGAGTGACTGTGTACCGTGATTTAAACCCTGGTGCCAAGCCCACGGGAGTCATGGAGCCAGACCAGGGGGACTATTTGAAGTCAGTGGGAATTATGCCTGGGAGTGCAACAGGGCCAGGCTTTGGTCTAACAAGCACTGTGATCAACTTCAGCAAGGCTGGGATCAGGGCAGATAGGCTGAATTTGCTTTCTCACCTGGCTGCTTTCATGTTTGCAGTTGGGTTGAAAATGATGTCCTTTTGTGAGTGAAGGCAGGAAAGGGGAAATTGAGGCAGATTATTGTATTTGAGTTACAAACAGTGAATACAGCTGCAGCTCTCAGAAAACTCTTTCTCCCAAGAAGATGTGAAGGTGGTGACATGGGCAGCCATAGAGTCCTCCTCATCCTGGACTTGCCATTTTGTCCAGTGTAGGATTGATGTGCAGGTGTGGTAAGTTGCAGATGAGAGTCTCTTAAATTTTACCTTATTAAGTCTCTTAAATTTTACCTTATTTGTGCTCATAAGGAGTCACTATAAGTACAGAGGTTGAGAGGAAGAGTAGCAACAACTGCTACTTGTTAGGATTTTCCATCCTGGCCCCTTCCTGGGGCCAATGTCTCTGTCCTCTCAGTACTCACAGTTCCTAACTGCACCTTCTCATCCTCAAAAGGACAGAATGAATCCCTGATATGAGTAGATGCAACCTAGTGGAAGCCAGCTTTCACCTCAAAGGAATCCAAACATAAGATTGGAGTACAATGTTCAAGTAACTGTGGATGTGCTTGCTATCTAAAGGGTAATTAATGTACCAATCCCTCTCTGCATCCAGCTGCCTTGGTGGTACAAAGCACCAATAACAAAAAACTGAAAACAGCACCTGCAATTCTGAGCAGCATATAGTTTGAAGTCTTTGTATATTGCTTTTCTTGGCATATTCCTTATGCATCTCTTTTAAGGGGAAGAAGAATCCAGGTGTAAATGTCTGTGAGGCAGTGTGTAGCTTGGCTTCTCCTGCATTTTCAAAAGGGATTGGATTTGGATCCTGAAAGTTTAGAGTTTGGTAATAATGAGATTTTCAAGGGGTGGCAGTGTTTTCTTGTACCTTAACATGGATATTCATTCTCTTGAGGACTCCAGAAAAAACTTCAAAGCATATTTATTTCCCATGGGTATATATACTGAGAAGTCATTTATTCAAGATCTGGACTCAGATTCATATTTTGTTCATGGTGGTTGTGGTTTAAGCTCAGCTGGTAACTCAGCACCCGGCAGCCATTGTCTCACCCCCTTTTCCCTGCCCCTCTGTGTGGGATGGGGAGGAGAACTGAAATAATGTAAGCCTCACAGGTTGAGACAGTCAAATAACAGTCAAATAACTAAAGTATAACACAAAACTACTACTACTCATAATAAGGGAAATAACAAGGGGAGAGAATATAAAACTAAAAAGGGAAAGGAAAAAACCCCAGTTAAAAGAAGTGATGCACAGTGGAATTGCTCACCACTCACTGACTGATACCCAGCTCTATCCAAGCAGTGATTTGCTCTTCTGGGTGACTTCCCCCAGCCCAGTCTAAATACTGGGCATGACGTGCTTTGGCATGGAATACCCTTTTGGCTATTTCACATCAAGTGTCCTGTCTTTGCTTCCTCCTGGCTTCTTGTGCCCCTACTCACTGGCAGAGCGTGAGAGACTTCAAAGTCCTTGATTGGAGTAAGCATTACTTAGCAACAACTAAAAACGTTGGTGTGTTATCAGCACTGTTCTCAGACCAAAGCCAAAACACAGCACTGCACCAGCTGCTAAGAAGGAGAAAATAAACTGTTTCAGCTGAACCCAGGACAATGGTACTTTTGAGGCTTACTGCTAGTTATTGCATCAACAATAAATACAACAGCCTAGAGCTGAACTGATGTAAACTAGTGAGCACCCTGGCCCATTGGAATCTGTTCCTGAGGTATACACCACCTCTTTAGCATGGTCTGTGTTGTGCAGGGGAATACACTGGCACACAACCATGCTGGTGAGGACAGTCGCTTGGCTCTCAGGGGGTGTGGGTAGGTTGTGAATGCACCCTGGTCTCCAGTGGGATCTGCGCATACCCTCAGTGCACACAGAAGTGAAGCTCTGCAGTGTACAGTGATTTCAGAGGGATCAGTCGGCCCACATCAAAGCTGTGCTGGGGAGTGCCAACTGCCATCTGCTTCCTCTGGGGCTGTGGCATCAGCTGCCCTGGAAACAGCGTCGGCACTCATGCTTAAGGCAAAACCAGGCTTTTGTTTCCAAAAGCAAATAGCCTTATCTTGGAGAAGCTCTGTTTCACACAGTTATTTGAACCGAACGGGAAGTCTGTGGGATTTGCACTTTGGTTTTGAAATGTTGTCTGGTTTTCCATATGCTCAATGCATTAGTGAAACCTAGAAGCTTAATATTTTTTAAAAAAGAAATTTTCCAGTAGGTTCACACTGTTTCATTATACTTGCATACTTGTAATTATGTGTGCTTTTATTGCTCTCCCTCTCTCTATATACACATAATTATATTGGTGTGTAGATATATATACATGCACACACTTCTGCTTATTCATACTAATAGACAGACCTGCAGTATTTACCCCCTTGCATTAAAGCTACTCACATAGCAATTCTGTTAGCACAGAACATCTCTGCAGGTTCATAACTCACACTGATAAAGGAGACAAAAGGGAAGGGAGAAGGAAAAAGGAAGGGGAAAAAAAAAACCTCCAGAAATTTCTGCATGAAATCTGTTGCCTTCCACAAAAGGCACCAGTGCTGCAAGGGTGACTCAGAGGAGAGCTCCAGAAAACAAGGCTTTGGCTCAGAGCAGATAACCAAGTTGAGACAGGAGGGAACAGACTGGAAATGTCCGAAGGCAAGATGAATGCAGGGCTACAGCAAGAGCTGGCTCCCCTGGATGGGGGGGCCATTGGGATGTACCCTTAGTGGGATCTGGGGCAGCAGGAAATAAATCTCACATGTTGAAAAGGAGGAATTTCCAAAGAATAGTTGTAGGATAACTATGAGCTTAGGAAGCCAGTTCTGATGGACATGGTTTAGTGTTGAGGTATCCTTGCCCATGGCAGGGGGGTTGGAACTAGATGATCTTAAGGTCCTTTCCAACCCTAAGTCTATTCTATGATTCTATGATTAACACTGTAGTATAAAAGATGCGGGCTACACAATCCTTACTGCCTGTTACACTTTTCTTACTGTCATTTTTCTTCATTGTGGCTACGGACTATAAAGCAATAAGATCTATTTTAATCACTCTGCTTATAACAAAATTTATCCTCAAAAAAATTTCACAGAGTCACTTGATCATATTGTGAAATGTGAGCCAAAAAACACCAAAGTTAATATATCTCTTTGTTTCTTACAAAATCTTTCCGAGACATGAAAAGAAAAATCATTGGTTTATATACCTCTCAGAATTTTGTTGGAGGCTTGCATATTCTTACAATATTCTGAAGTTACATTTTTCTTTCTACTATTCCACTTTTATCTGAAAAGACTTGATATATATTTGAAAAAAGACATGCAAAGAACATGAAATTTCAGTCTAGCAGTCTGTGTTTTTGGAAAATCATTTTTTTAATTGAAGGTTTGTCTATTTTCATATGGTTTTCACTTTAAATCCTCTGTAGTTTTATAAAAGAGTATAACTCTTCATTTCTCTTACTTTCTAAATCTGCATCTTACAAAAGATATGCCTAATATAGTACTCCTGAGAGCCCAACAAAGAAACTCCTAAATTAATAATTAAGAGGTGAATTAATATTTTTATGATTCAAAATCTGGGAATATAAATGGAGGGATGTTGCGTCATCATGTGGGCTGCAAACAGAATAAAGGGTTATGTTAAGCGAACACTGAAAATAGAAACTTTGCCTTTTCCTCTACAGTTCCTTGTTGAAGCCAACCGCTTGATAATTACTCCTGACTATTTCCAAATCCCATCACAAGAACTGTCTTTTCTTCAGCCAAGGAATCCTAATTCACTTCTGCTCTAATTAAAGAATCAGACCTTTCTCCCTGGACTCACCCTTTCGCAGACCTGTTGTTACTGTCAAAATTTGCCCACTTCACCCCCAATAACTGGGTTGTCTGAAAATCCTTAGGTCCTACACAGCTTACTTATATTTATATGTAAGAAGACTAATTCAGTCCCTCCCTATGTGTTGTGATCAAGGCCTTAGATCATTCCTTGCACGACTCACACTGCATCTGAAATGATCTTCAAGGACTCCTGCTGGCTTCAAAGAAACAGATTTTGTTTAGCATTTTAGCAGAGCAGCTTTACTAAAGAACAGCTCTGCAGCTTTGGAGCATGGTACTCTTTAAAATAAGTGGAAAATGTAGAAACTGTGTCCTTGCTTCATAAAATTTCATTCTGTCTGAACTCCTGATGTGTGTTCACACCAGTGGGCTCTGTCTGTTATTCTTGCATATCCAAAGGCTCCAGCTGATAGGGTCTTTTTATATGCAGTTTTCTCCAATGGATGTCCTACCCATTGAAAACACCAGTTCTGTGTATCACTGAGCACACATTTTATGGAAAAGTGATGGCCATGTTATTGCACCTGATGTTTATGATAAGAACTAATCTCCTGCATTTGTGAGGTTGAAAGGGCTTCATATGATCAGCAGGGAGCATACCTTACCCTAAATAGCAGGAAAAATAACATTTTACTCCCTTTGTGCTGCCCATAAATAATTTTTAAGTGATGTCAACTTGTAGTGATGGAGTGTGCCGTAGTTTGCTCTACAGGAGCTCCACCCCAGCAGTCTTCAGAGTGCTTTAATAATAAGACCAAAGGCTATAAGCAACATTGTCCTACCTAGTGCGAAGCTTTGGTCCTCATGAGGTGCAAGATGGCATGTTTATGTCAGCTTTATGTATAACATGGTATCAGAAGACTGATTTACTGCATCCTCACCTGATCTCTTCCAACACAGAAACGTGAGAGCTCTATCACTAATGTAACACACATTTTTTGTATCTTATAACTGCACTTATCCTCAGTTTTTCTTTGGATAACCAAAGCATATTTCTTTTAAATTCCCATCTTCTTTACAATGTTTGGGATGTCACCACTACATTGTTGTGAGTTCTTTTCACCCTTTTGTGCTGACTTTAGTAAGGGCCTTTGGATGACTGCCCAATCGTACATATTTCTCACTTCCTCGCAGGCCAGGAGGCTAAATCAAACACCTCTGGTTTTGGTTTACTGGTGTCTGAATTTGGGTTACCATGGCCTCTGACAGCATGTTTGACCTGCAATTCAGACACTTCTACTTGAGGAGTATAGCATTATGTCCTTTACAGATTCCTCTGCTGAGCCCATTTAGACTGTCTCTGGACTAGTGTTGTACTCAATCTTTCTGATTGTTTCTGTTCTCTTGAATTCTACAGTAGAAATGTTATTTTTCACAGGCAGTGACATTCATGACTGCAATAGGTGAGTTGTTCAGATCTGTCCTCAGAGGAATAAGTCACACAAGCAAGGTGTGCGATATGTTGCATATATGCCGTGTAAAACCAGCTGTAAAGCAGTTTATGCCGCCTCTTTGAGAAGAACTGGGTTTTGCGTAAAGCTGGCCATAAGCAAGCGCCACCTGTAGTCCTGCACAGAGCCTCAGCCCTCTGCATTGCTTAGTCTGTGAAAGAAATTCACCCTTTACAACAATGCCATAGTACCCAGGACTTTGTCACAATGAACTGGCACAGCTTTCACAGGCTTTCTCCTAACCCCCAGCCCTGTATGGATTTTTTTCTCCAGTGCACACTCCATGTTAACAATTGCTCAAGGCACTTAATTTGTTAATGCCAGCCTGCTTTTATCTTTGAAAAAGTCTTAAAGTTTCATTCTTCCCCTTTTACTGTCTCCTTCCCAACCTGAAATGATGTCTCACATTTGAAGCAAAAGTTTGCAAGTGGAACTGTTGCTGTGGATCTCATAGAGGCCCCAGGCTGGCAGGCACCATCACTCTGCCATTGCATGCCCCTTTGGCTGAGGGCCTGTTTATCACTGCTTTCAGAAAGTACCAAAGTGAACTCAGAATGGATTTTCCCATTGTTTCTGCTGGCACAAGCAAAGAGTGTCTTGGGGATACACTGCAAAGCCACCCGACCAGCTGCCCCAGGAACAGCTGGAAACCCAAAGGCAAAGAGAGAAATTCTGAACTGGCGAATGACAACTTGGTGCTCAGGAGCACTGGATGTTTTAATGTCTGACTGTGGGTTTGGATTGTTGGATTTTGGTTTGGGGTTGGTGTTTGGTTTGGTTTTTATTTGCTAAATAACCTAATGGTTTGTTTGTACTGATAAAGGTGTTGAAAGTGCTGTCTGTTAAATAGCTGCTACCTCGTACGTAAGAGATGGGAGTTCAGAACACATTAGCAGGCCCACATAAAGGCCAAGTACAGAGGAGATTTTGTGGGTAGAAGTGTGGCTACTAAGATAAAAGCTTTAAAATATTCAAAAGCCTTTTTGATTCTTCCCCCTTTGTTTCTTTTTTTTTCATAGTAGTGGAACTTACGCCTCCGTAGACACAATTTATTAACATGTTGCTGCTCAGTCTGAAATAACCCCCTCCAGTCTGACTGAAGAAAGGGGCTGTGCCTGAGTCTGCTACTAGGACAAAATGAAGGCAGGTTCTGAATCTAGTGTTCCCTTTTTTGCTCCTGAAGAAGCAATTTGAGCACGCCTCTTTTCTAATGCAGAGTGCCTCCCCTGTAAGAGGGCTCCAGTGGGTGCATCACTGTCCTGAAGAGCAGTACAAAGCCAAAGACCTGTATTTGTTGTAAGTGTAAGTTACTGTCAGAGGCTGTACCTCTGTCCAGGCAAATGAGCCTTTGCAGGGGAATAACACAGAAGAAGAGTTAGAAATATTCATATATATGACAAAGTTCACATTCTGTGAAAAGTGTGAAACAACGTCCCTGATGGTGAGACCAATAGAAAAGAATGATTGCACTGTATGTTTATGTGTATGTATTCACAAATTTAAAAATGTGTGTATATATATATATATATATATACACCACCAGAATAAGTTGCATGGCAGCTGAGCTCTGCAGAACTCTGGCCTTCATTAAAGACAACTGCTGAAGATAAGGAATGATCAGTAAACATAGCTTGACTGTAGCATCTTTTTCTTTATGTGAGTTTATGCTGACAAAATCACTGTCTGGAGCTCAGGATATGGCTGTACTCCTTTTTGAACACTTTTCTCTTGCTTGCAACACCATGAACTTATTTTATTAGTGATTTCATCTGAGGTGAGCATCTCCAGAGAAGACACCTTCAACTCCGGAATGAGGGGAACACAGTGTCCAGAAGCCTCAATTCTGAGCGCCAAGAGCCACCAATGATTTTAAGGTCCTTTCCAACCCTAACTATTCTATGATTCTAAGACCCTTTTAGGTCTTTCCTTGTTAGTCTGGAAAGTAAAAAAAAAAAGGAAAGTGATTTGCCTGGAAATAATATATGCTAAATGTGAGCTCAAGCAATTTAAAGAGGGCATGCTGGAGCTAGTTGGCATCATCATAGCTTGAATTAGCTGTTGGCTAGATGTTTCTTAAGATCTTATGGGAAATGGGTAATGAAGAGGCTGAATAAAAGACAAAATATTAAAAATAAGAAATATGTAAATTCATGGCACTGGCATGCTCATAGGGGACACTTTAAAGGAAAATGAATGCTTTAAATAAGCAAAAAAAAACTTAATTCTTAAAAAAATAATGCACATATAAAATTGTTCTTCATGTTTTACCATGTAAAATAAATTCTATTACATGCACATGATGCATATGATATATGGGGATATCCAGAACAAGAGTCTCTTGTAGCATTTTGAAATAGAACAAATAAAAACCTCAAAAACATTGGTATCAGCGAATTATCTATGCCACAACCAGGTTTACTTGAAACTGGCTTACGAGTTGTAAAGCTCTGTGGAACAGGGGAACAAATGCAGATAGACATACACATGTTTATCTGTACATGAAGTATACCTGCTTAGGCTTCTTTTTCTTAGAAGTCTAATAAAATACTTCTGCAATGAGATCAGTAAAATGGCTTAACCATGAGGACACCTTCATTATCAAGCTACTGAAACAGAAATAAAAGATTATGTAAGAAACAGTTATGCAGATGACAAACTTAAAAGTGTTTCTATATCACCTCTTTCAAACCATCAAAACCCACAAATCCTCTAAAATAAATGAAGCATAAGTGTAAGGAATGTGGAGAATTTTACCCATATACATTCTTGAGACACTGTAAGAGGTAATAAATTAATGTCATACTACAGTATTAGGTAAGTGTCTTTTCCTGTAAATAAGGAAATTACCTTGTTGGAAAATGATAATAACTTTGGATATACTGTACTTACTTTATGACAGTCCACTCATACCCTATTACAATATTGAGAATTCTCAAAGGTTCACCCTGACACAAAAAAAGATTTCAGATCCAAAACTTTACAACAACTATTTGTAATTCATATGTAATTAAAATCTTCAGATTTCATCCTATAGAGTTTCCCTTCCTTCTTCAAACTTCAGACTGTGAGATTGTGCTGTAGAAGAGTGATGTGGAGAAAGCACTCTGTCTCAGCTGTCAGACACGGGATATGTGTTGCTGAAAATATGATGCTTACCCTTCTAGCTTCTGAAGTTATACTACCATGTTGGCTTTGGCAGTCTTTATGGGTCTCAATCTTTTGTACCTGGATTAGAGTACCACTACTGTACAGTGAGGAAAGCTAATTTTTTGTCACCAAAATATTGACAATTTCTGTCTGGTGGACAGGAAATATAAAGTAGGGCTGTATCCTGGCTAACAGGATAACAGCTGAAACTTACTTAATGGAAGTAAATATCCACCACTGACTTAAAACTTCTCTGAACAGTGGGAGCTGAAGCAGGAAAAGCCTACATTGTCTTCCTGAACCTCCTTTATTTTCCCCTCCCAATGAATGTAATGTCAAAATCTCTATTGATACCTGGCTCTGTGTTTTAATACTACACATCTATCTGAGCTATGCCTTATAGAAGAAGAGGTTGAATTCATTTGGGGTCTGCTCTAGAGACTGTGGCACAGCAGCTTGTGCTGACTGAAAATTTCTTACATAAAAGTGTCAAAAATGTAACTGTTATCCCTTTGAAGGAATCAATTGGTTCCAAAAGGGACATGGAATGACTGACTCTTGCCTTTTTAAACTTCTTTTCTATAAACATTATTTATCATAGTCATGGAATTACTCTGCACTACTTCTTGCCCATTTAGTCAGTGCTGTAGAGATTACATGATAACAAATGTTCGGATAGTGCAAGAGCTTCCCTTGTTTAGATGATTTTATTGCATTCTGTAATAATAGTTTGAGACAAGAATCCCTTTAGATATGAAAACTCTTGCTATTTTGGCCTGATGTAAAATTCGTAGGCTTGGGATTTAGCTGTTTCTGTTTCATTTCTATTCAAAATTTACCCATGAAAAATGCTCTTCAAAAATCAGGCAGACCGCTCCAACTGTGCAATGAATTGTGTTCATTCCACACTACCACCACAGGTATAGTGCATTAAATATCACACTTGCCAGCACTTTGGTAGCACATGATGGTGTAAAATGTAGCAACGTACTTTTCCGGCTTGTGAACATGAACTACCCAGGGATAGTTTACAAACGACATGATTAAAAATAAAATTGCCCTGTGTGCAAGATGCTTGAATATTCACTCCATCCAAACCTAACCATTGCATAGACCTTTTCTTTTTATCTCTAGAAAATTTGTCTTGCTTTAGCCTGAAGGCAGAATGCTGTGTGGTTTCCAGCTTGAGAGTTCAGCTGCAGTCTTCTGTTCAGGCTGCACTCACCCGGTTTCTTCTTAAAGTTGTGGAACAAAGGACTGAGGGCTGCACTGATAAAGCAATCATGCAGAGAAATTTTTGGCTTTTGGACAAAGTTTCCCATTTTCTGAAATATCATTACCAAGTCTCAGCATTTCTCATGAATCACCATGCATCATAAAGACCTACTTCCCTGACCACTGACAATGTTCTACACTTCTTTACCAGGACCTCACAGGACTTGAATCTGCTTTTATGCTTACTGCAATGCACTTAATTTTTAATCTATTTTTTTTAATAGAGATTAATCTGTTTCGAAACTTGGAGTGGGACCTGGAACAGCACAATTTACCCCAAAACTTAGTCAGCTACTGAGAAGTTTTATAGAATATTTTAACAGTCATGCATAAGGAAAATTATGGTAATTCATGAATTCTTATGTATCATAATATTTTCATATACAAGATTTCATGCTAACAGGGACAGTATTGTGGTATTATGCAGGATGAAAGCATGCCCTCAAAATACATCTGGACATGTTGGACAGTGAGTTCAATCCACCAAGGTATATTTTTGTCTGATTTTGGGATTCTTCAGATTGGTATTGTCCTTTTTACTATGTCAGTCTCTGTTGTATAATCTCTTCTGATTCTCTTTAATGTGAGTACAAATTGTCTGATATACATACCAGCTTTTCAACATAAAATCAGCCCATTCCATGATAGCATCTGCTTTGAGTCTACTGTCTGTCTCTTTTTCCCCTCCTTCAAAGCAAATGAACCCTGTAAAGTTACTGTATGGGAATTTTTCCTTTCTCTTGCAAAATAATAAAATCCTATTATTCAATAACACATTGGACGTGTGACTTTAAAAATGCCTTTAACTCTTTTTGTATATAGAAATGGATTTAACTCTTCTTGTATACAAGGAAAACCCTTCAACTCTAAAAAAAGATAGTTCTTTGATTACCAAGAATTGAAATTTTCATTAGTTTCAAAATAAGAAATTACACTGTGTACTTCAAACATTGATTTACAAATGAAAAAAACACAGGTGAGTAAATGATGAGTCTGATTAAGATTTTGCTTGTGCCTTTTAATTACTGCCCTTTAAATTTCTGTTAAGTAATTACTGTTACCATGTGGTTTATACTCCTGCATGGGATTAGTTCATTGATATTTTAATGATAGCACATTATATTTTTATCACGTGAGGACTGAGCCGCTGTTCAGTTACTAAGCTATACTAGCTGTAGTTTTGCATTAACATAAAGTACTTAGGTAAAAATAATAGAAGGTAATAATATTTAAAGATATCCCATATAAAGAAGTGAATTCTAGTGACTTAGTACTATTTGAAACACTTGTAAAAATATATTGGAAGTTTTGCATTCAACATGTTCAGTGGTGAATTTACAGACAGAGCTCTTTCTGGGGCAACACCTGCTTCTTTATTATTCATTTTCATGTTAGCTAATATTACTGAGCTTGTGTTCTTGGTGTGAGTACTTTAGGATTTCGTCATAATAGGCATGGTAAGTCATAAAAAGTAATATTTTTCTTATACTAAAAGAACAATCCTACAAAAATGTATGTATAAACTAGTAATTATTACCATTTTTAAAATCCCAGAAAAAGAATTTATTAATAGCACTAGAAAAAAACTTCCACCAACCTTTCACTAAGCATTGTTTTACTATATAACTGCATTTCACACTCTTGTCTTACATATTTTACAAGATTAAACCTTTACATTAAGATAGAAGAGGAAGAAACAGTGTTGATGGATATACTGTAGTCTTACCATATTCCATCAACACTTTGTATATGGATAGCATTTTCAAAATAGGATCAAGGAAGTGGTATATACAAAAACATTTTTTTTTTTCATTCTGCCAGAACATTATCCAGAATTTGGGAGGTAAAATAAACAAATAACACTATTCTTTACTATGTTGTACAATGGAAGAAATGAGGGGAGGAGGTGTGCTCTTTTTGCAACTGTCAAAGCATGAAAAAAGATTAAAAATAGGGAGCTCTATAATCAAGCCTCAAATAGAGATTTCATTCCTAAATTGTGTTGAGGAAGTTGTAAAGGGAGAAGTTTATTCCAGGCTCATCTGTAATTAAAATAAGTTTTAACAGCCCACTTACAAAATGCAGTTATATAGTAAAACAATGCTTAATGAAAGGGTGGTGGAAGTTTTTTCCCAGTGTTATTAATAAATTCTTTTTCTGGAATCTTAAGAATGCTAATAACTAATTCATACATTCATTCTTGTAGTATTGTTTTTTTAGTATAAAGAAAATATTCCTTTTTATGATTTACCATACCTATTATGATGAAATCCTAAAGTACTCACATCAAAAACACAAACTCAGTAATGTTAACTAACACGAATAATAAAGGAGCAGGTGTTGCCCCAGAAAGAACTCTGTCTGCAAATTCACCACTGAGCATTTGTTGCATTGTACAGAAAAGCTTCTCTTCTACTGCTATATTCCAATGCTACTTCATTTTATTGGAAGGTGCTTATTTATTTAATTGGGCTTTCACAGCGAGACAGTTTTATAATGGATAACCTTGCACAGCCATGGGCATTTCAGTCAAACTCCACCCTGGACAGGCCAGAACTCAAATGAAGTACTGCTGAAGTGAAAAAGGATATATACAAAAGCAGGATCCTGTTGAACATGATACATTTTATTCAATATCCAGTATGGGAATCAACATAAATGGTTAAGAATCTCTCCCTGGCATTCATTCAGTTAACTGAAATGGTCAGTGTTCAGCAGAACCACACAGCAGTAAGATGAGCTGTAGCCCCATAGGTATATAGCTAGCTAAAATGCTAATTGTAGAACCATTATAGAAATTAAGAGTGTATTTCCTTCATCATCTGGGAACACAGCAGCAGTCAGACAGCACTATCAAATGTTAAAGCATCTGAAAATGGTGTGAAATGAAATTCCGCTTCTCACAGAGACAGACTTCTCCAGATTCAACACTCAGCTCCAGCTTCTCTTGAGAGTCTTTCAGGACACAGTTGAGAAGATCTGGGGAGGAAAAGTGAGGCTTTTCTTTACCATTCCTTCAAACATAACCAGGAGCGTCTCTGTCTCCAGGCTAGCAGCTGAGCCCTCTTGGTAGCCACTAAAACAAATTGTCTGGTTTAGGTGGTCACTAGTGCTGCTGCAGTGCTAAATACTCAGGGTTTGAGCTGTATCACTATACAATGCCACAATCATTACATACAGATAGGATTTTTACTGCTTTTTGTTCACATGAGGAAATACACTGGTAAAATTTCATTAGAAACATATATTTTTGAAAGCTGTTAAAATGCAAAGTTAACAATCCAAAAGTCAGGAAGCGCCAGGTTTTCTGGTGCCCATAAAACAATAATTCTGCCTTAGATTTACAGTACAGATTTTACTTACAGCAATCATAAGGCAGCTGCAGATATAATGCTCTGTTCTGAGCATTTAAGTTGCAAGCAACCAAAGAGTTTCATTATAATCTCATTTACTTACATAACTGTGCAAACTGTGCTTTTTCTTATTTCTCCACGCAAAATCTTTGCCTATTGAAAAGAGGTGCCAGAGCATAAAAAATGCAGTGGGGTAGAAGATAGACAAAGAAACTCCAACAGATAAAGGTTTGGTTGGTTGTTTTTTTTTTAATAGGAGAAGAGAAATCAGAATTGTCATTCTGGTTTGATGTTTCTTACATTAAAAAGTAATTGAGAAGAGTTAAAGAAAAAACTCAGAAGTTTTCATTGTTACATCGTGGACACCCTGAATCTGTGCTTACCACAACTGTTATCTACAATGTGTTCTAAGTCATAAGGGAAACTTTATTTTAGTTTGGTAACTAGAGTTGGTTTTAGCAAATTAGATCAAGGGGAAGAATCTGCAGGGTTTTGGTTTTTTTTTTTTCCCATGGAATGCTGAGTCAGGGAGACTGAGTTGCTGCTGTTATTTTTTGAAGCATTAGTGGCTCATCTGCAGGCAAATCAAGTTCTTCCTGATTTGGATCCAAACTTGAGTTTCCTAAGTTGCAAGACTGAGTTGCTGCTGTTCTTTTTTGAAACATTAGTGGCTCATCTGCAGGCAAAGCCAATTCTTCCTGATTTGGATCCAAACTTGAGTTTCCTAAGTTGCAAGTCAGGCTCTTCCCTGTGCTGGCTAGGGAGATTCAGTTGTGTCTTGCAGTTATTTCACCTTGTACAAGTTACAATGATCACTCACTATAGTCCAAAGAGAATCAGGCTTTATTCCCATGGCTAGAGCATGGTACCCTGCATCATTCCTAGGGTCAAGATCTTGCTGCAGTTATCACTTAGCATTGAATAGCTTTGACAAAAGATGTCAACTTCAACATGGTTATGGTAGTTTTTGGGCTGAAATATTAACAGGGGATATGAAGAATGAAGAGGTTTGATCCTGTGTCTTCAGTATCCTAACTGAGTGCTCCACTGGCCACCAGGCAGTTTTCTCTGACTGGGAATTCCATGAAGAACATGAAGAAATGGATCAAAGTGTTAAGTTTTGCTGGTTTAATTTGGTTTATTGGTTATTTTTAGCACCTTCATCCCTATGACAATTTCATGTTTTGATCAGCTGAACATTTCTGATGAAATATTACTCTGTGAAAAAGATTCCTGAGCAGTTAAAATTAATACACTGTTTTGTATTATCCTGTTTAGTGAAGGTTTGAAAATATGGCCTTAGGGATAATCTTTTAAACAGTTTCTGTTAATTGACAGTGTTATTCAGACATCTTCCTCTCACTCCAACCCTGGTAACATGTGTGAATTATATTAAGGCAGTAATTTTTTTTTTTTTTTTACTTACAATGGTTTTTAATACTTTTATATCTCTGACTTTTTTTCAGGTAACAGGTTTTTTTTCATGTATTATTTGGAAAAAGCATTTTGGATCCCTCTAGAATTATTCAATTTGGAAAACATCATATAGACATAATTTGCTGGAGGCAAGCTACTGCTGCAGATTAAAAGTTTACATGAAGACAACAGACAAACCAGACTGAAAGAGGAAAAAAATAAAATACATTTCTCTTAGGCCCAAAGACCTTTAATTACTATCTCCTCAAAAACTGAACTATATTATTACATCCCAAGTAAACTATTGATCTCCACTCATTTGCTATGTATTCCATCAGTATTCTGTTTTTAACGTTAGAACGTGGTCTCAGAGATTATCACAGATACCTTTTAGCTTTGCTAGACTTAGGCAAATGATTCATAGGCAATATCAAATGAAATACAAAGGAAAAACAGTGTTTCCTAATTCTTTCTAGTTGCAAAGTACCTAACCTCAGAAAATTACCTCTCTCATGTGCAAATAGTGGGTCAGAAATATACTGATAGTGTTCAAAAATAAACAAATAGCTAAGTAAATAAATTAAGAGCTTTGAGATAGTCCTTTATGCCTCTGTGATAGAATTCATTCATTCCTGCGTGTGACTTTCAGTACATCGTGATTTATTTCAGAGTAGGCTACGTGTGAATAACAGAGCAAACTGCTTCTTAGTATCTCCTCTGAGTTGTAGATTTTATGCATTTTGATTTATACACACATATATACACACATACGCATACATATACCTATTTCTATTTTTTTCAAATGGAAAAGCTTTATCTTAGTTCTTCCCTTCATGCTAAATGAGATGTTGATTGCCATTCTTGTTTTGTAAAAATGTTCAGTAGAGAGCATGTTTAGTGGTACAACAAATTAGTAAAAATATCTGAATTATAAAATGGAAAGATGAAGTAAATATTGTATTGTCATGCCTAAATCACATAGATAATTTTGCATGTATAATATTCAAAGAAGTCAAAATAAGCCAGAATTTCCACTGATGATTATGAGACTAGATTTCTTAACTTTTAGCTGTTCAGTTTGAGACTCCTAAAGTTGATAACTCCTCAAGAGTCCTAGGGACTAACTATGTCATCATCTATTATTGTGCTCTAGCTTTGTCTGGGACAGAGTAATTTTCTTCAGAGTAGCTCATACGGTGCTTTGTTTTGGATTTGTGACCAGGTTTTAGTTACTGCTTAAGTAGTGCAGAGTCAAGGATTTTTCATTTTCCTACCTCATACCACCACTGAGTATGCTGGGGGAGCACAAGAAGTTGGGAAAGTACACAGCCAGGACAGCTGACCCCAACTGACCAAAAGGATATCCCAGACAATATGATGTCATGCTCAATTTATAAATCTGGGAAAGAAGAAGAAAAGAAGGGCTTTCAGAGAGGTAGTATTTGTTTTACCAAGTAATTGTTACATGTGTTGAAGCTCAGCATTCCTGGAGAGGGCTGAACATCTGCCCCTTAATAGGAAGTGGTGAATCAGTTCATTGTTTTGCTTTACTTGGGTGTATGGCTTTCACTTTACCTATTAAAGTGTCTTCATCTCAACTCATGTTTTCTCACTTTAACCTTCTAATTCTCTCCTTCATCTCACTGCAGGTGAGTGAGTGGCTTCAGGTGGCTGAGCTGCTGGCCAGGGTTAACCCACAGGTTTCCTACTGGGAGAGCAATTCTTCAAACATTTAAATCTCATGCAAATCCAGTTCCAGATTATAGAAGTAATTTCCTGTTGGCAGCCTTTACCTTGCAATGGGAACATTCATGAAGTTACTTAAGCCAAAGTGAGGAATGTGAAACATGAAATTTGATCTGTTATTTATCAAAAACTACAAATTCTTTCTTTGTATCTTCTTATGTCAGAGCTTTTCTTCTTTTGCCCCTCCTCCCCTTTCCTTTAAAAAAAGGAAAAAGGTATCAAAGTTTGGGATATGACCAGAAGACTTTTGTTGTTAACAAATCCTCCTAACCCTCCCAATGTTTACTTCATATTTTGCTTAATATTTAACTGAATTTCTGAAAGGTGCCTACTTTATCAAATAAATCCCTAAATCTCATCAAATCTTCCTTCCTTTCTTCATGTATTTGCATTTCATAAGTAACATCTACACAGAGCCTAGGGGTTTAATATACTTAGTCTGGTGTTATTGTCCATAGTTAAGAGGATGGCTGTGTTTACTAGTGGCAAAAATTGTTTCTCAGCTTGTCCTGAAACTGCAAAACAAGCAAGCCTCTGCTTGTTAAGGTTTTTCAGCCTTAGTTTCATGGAGTAGCTCATCACCCATTCAGTTGTTCAATCCTGCATATGTATACACACCACTGCTGTGCCTCCTCTGATCCCCTAGAACCACACTGCCCAAACAAGACCTTGTCCCTGGCTTCTCTGCTGTGGACATGTCAGCGTCAAAATAAGACTAAATAAGGCTGATGATGAAGCACTGAGAAGTGCAGGTGGCACCTCCGTTCTCTGACATTTACCCCAGCATGGCTCGGAAAAGCTCTTACAGCACTTTGCCAGCTGTGTAAGATCCACCATCCCACTTCTCCTTTTAATGTGTGAGCTAAGAAATGCGAACAGATACCATATGAAACCCACCTCTATTCCTACAGCATCACTAAAGGAGCCTACTGAGCCTTTCATGCTCTTCAGCGGACATCTCCTTGTCTGAGGTGTCCAGGATAATCTATCCTCACTATTAATGTTAAGAGAAACACTGGCCAGGTAGAAGGGAACCAAGCAGTTCTGTCAGTAGTTGAGAAGGAAAAGGAATAAGAAAACTGACAATGGGAGCACAGTAATAACTGTGTTGATTTTTAACAGTACTTAAGTGCCAGAGGAGGGAAGTGGCCCCATGTGGTCCCCCTGCCTTATCCCAGAGCCACAGAGAAAAGACTTATGCCATTCTTCCACACCTCCACTGTTGTCTTGGTAGTCTCTCCTGATTTCAAGATGCAGAATTTTCCTCCTTCAGATGCCTGTTCTGACTCTGCATGGAGCTCACCTCCCCAGTGTGCAGCTGCTCTCTTTTCAGGGGGTGCTGCCACCAACAAGCACATTTGCTTTCATGTGATAAGATTGCAGGCGATCTTATCAGCAAATGAGAAGAAAAGGCACGAAGGCTCCTAAGATTTTCATTTCCATAAATCTTGCCTAAGGCTCCAGCTGGAGCTGTCCTAGAGGGGCCATGTACAGTATAGTACAGTATATTCCCTGACTGCTTCTTTAGCCAAATAAATTTTGTTGATGAGTCATGTGGGCACTGCAGAGCATTTCAAAGACCCATCTGGCAGAATAAAGTCACTCGCCTTCAAAGCATAGTGTATCTCAAAAGGTTCAGCATTTGGATTTGGTTTGAATTCTTGGATCCTTATCTGAATTCCCTGAGCCTGTATAACAGGCTTTCTTGCAGAATTTCCATCATTTCAGCTTCTACTTAAAGCCACATATTAACACGAGAAAGCTTGTTCTCCTGGTATTTCTGTCAAAAACAGAAGTGCATGTCAGGAGGTGGGGAAAGAGCAAAAACCTGAATATATCAGAACTTTGAGTAAGATTTGGTTCAGGATTTGTTCCAGAAATAAGCTGAGGATTCTACTGTGTCACTTTTGATATTTATATTATTTTAGGGGCTGACTTATTCCATCCAACACCTTCCTTTGTTTTTTATTTCTACTAAATTATCAAGGTAACTTCTGTTTATGTCTCCTAATGTGGTGATCTTTAATTTAGATGGAGCCTTAGGTTTGCAAAATGGTGCTTATAGTCCATCAGTTGTATTTTGCTTCTATTCTCATAAACTGTTTTTCTGAAGAATGTAAAATGCAATGTTTTTTTTAAGAATTAATATTTAAAAGATTACACTTCGTAACTTAGGTTCCTGCATGGAAAAAAAGCATCCAGAACATTTATTCACACTTATAAATAAGTACACAAAATGTACACCTTTGTTTTGAATTCCTTCCCTTAGCTCTATCAATGCCTGGATCTTTTTTAACTTTTATCACTTAGCAGATTAGGCCTAATATAAATCATGGAATATCTTCAAACACTTTGCAGGCTTTCTTTCATTACTTCATCTGGATGGCTCATTTTGTTCACAGCTGCTGATTGAATCTATAAAACCTAATTTTCAGAAGTATTACATATCTTCTGGCCCTCAAAAAGTGGAAGTTCCATAATTTTCTCTTCATTCTCCTATAGGACTATGTCTGTTACAGTATCCAAACATAATGGTATATCTATTGGCTAAGAATGATAACAAATTAAAATGTTGAGAGCATTCTTTAAGCTAGATCATGTTCAGTGCTTCTGAAAGTATATGTACACCAAATCAGAGAAAGGCTATATATCTCATTTATAAAAGACCAGTTGTGATCATGGTTTCTCCTCCAGAGGCAGAATGAACTGTTACTTTATAGCATACCAAGCACAATAAGCTGATGAAGAAAGAAAGTATTTTCAAATACCTAATTTCCTATTATGTGCAGTTGGGATTTTTAAAATACTTTATTTTACCCTGCCTTAAAACAGCTTCTATGCACTTTGCTCTTGTTTCAGAAATGTGTAAGCAAAAGCAGTGTATAGCAGCACATTACAGGCAAAGTAGGACCACCAAACATGTATAGCCTTCCTTAGAAAAGTAGAAATGGGAGACAATTAGGAAGCTATTCCACTAAGCAACTTTTTAACCAATTATGAAATAATACAATATTCAGTGTGAATAAAGGTAGCAATAGCATCGTCAACATGGACATTTGTCCATACTGGAAACAAACTGTTAGAATTACACAACAATAATACACTGGTCAGTTTTCAATTTATCACGATAGAGGAAGAAAGGAAGAGAAAAATAGAGGAAAAAATGTTATAACCTTGATGTAGTCATCTCAAGAGAGTTCACAAATTACTTGTTTCTTTCATACTGTTTGGCAAGGTGCAAGCCAGCAAACATCACAAGTACTGAGGAAAACTTGGAAAGAAAAAAAAAAGTGACTTCATTTTTCAAACACAAACCATTATGATATTAAGTGATTTCATGCTTTAGTTTCTTCACGTTGTACTCTCACTTCTGAGTGCAAACTTTGCCTATGGCAAAGGGAAATACAAAGTGTTGACAGTTAACTATAGCTGGCCACCTGGCCATCCATTACACCCCAGATGTGAATTGTGAATTTTTTATATTCTTTCTATTTGAGGAAAATGCTTCCTCTGATGTTCTTGAGCAACACTTTTCAACTGGAGAAATCCACAGATTCTTAGTTTGATGGACTCGTCATTGCAGTGTGGACCGATGGAAGGATGGTGGAGACACAGAAGAACGAAAGACCACATGGCATATTTTTGCCATCTGTCTGCTTGTAAGTAGGGTATTCCTTTCAGTAATTGCCTGGTCCATAGAGGTGCATTTAAGTCTGCAAAATTGTAATTTCATAGGTAGATTTTCTTTTTTCTGTACTGATCAGTGAGTAGCCTATATGAGTTGACAAAAATCCTTTCTCAGCTTGAAATACTTTATTTGAAATGTCTATTTGTTACTAATCTGGATGAAACAAAAAAAATCTGAACTTAAAAATGCAATTGCACTTCCTGTACTCCATACAAACATAGGTATAGCCTCCACCTAATGGAAAAAATAGCCAAAGTGCAACTTCACACTCTGAGTGACTGAGACCAGAGACAAGCCTTGCCTCCCACACCCTGCTTTATCATGCTAGTGGCAACTCTAGGGCTTCCTTCATGTCCATAGTTGGAGCTGCTGTACTAGAGCTACCAGCTCCATTTGGAGCTGGTCCTTAATGGAGCAGTCTGCTCATCAATTTTACATCACTAGCAGTCAGTCCAGCTGCAGTACACTGCTTTGTTGCTGGGTGGTGGTGGTGGTGTTAAAATATTTATAGAAAATTAAACCTCTCTAATAGGAGTGCTCAGGACACCACATTCTTTATATAACCTGGTGGTGATGGCAAAACATGGGAAGTAGTTTGGTTTCTTGGTCAGAATGAGATTCAGCACAAATGTGAAATCTTGACGTCCTACCTACAGTGTGAATGATCTTGTCATTGGGGCAAAGTTATTCTGTCTTAATCTCTCTCATAAGTTATCGCACAAGATGTCATCCTTGTGGTGATAAATGTAATATATTCCTGGGAATAGCATTGGTGTTCCTGAGGGAAGAAAAGAAAGGGAAGGGAAGGGAAGGGAAGGGAA
>JBAFWW010000787.1:6402-26314 GCA_036873685.1 Agapornis canus | reverse complement strand
CCATAAGCAGGGACACCTCACACTAAACCGTGCCACCCAAGGCTTCATCCAATCTTGGAAAGGTTCTTCCCTCTTTATGGGTACTTCATTCAGGCTGTTCTACAGCCTATTGAGGTTCATCTCTCTGTTCCCTAAACAAGGAAGGCACACTTGCCCAGCTGGCAGTTGGGAGCAGAAGCCTAGCCTCTGCTTCACCCTCTGGGAGAGCCTGTTTTCATCCTTGGCATTGAAAAGCCAAGGCTAAAGTTCACTAGGCAAAAGCTGGTCCTTCTGAATACCCCTCAAAAGGATATTGCAAAAATACTTGAAATGGATTCCCCTTCCTTCCTTTAAGACTGTCACAGACTCATTACACCATCTTACTGCCTTTCCTAATTGACACTAGAACATGTTGGCTGGTATTGCTGTCAGTACATCCTACTAGTGAGACAGAGCCTGGATCAGCCAAAGAGTGCTTTTGTTGGCTTGGCACGGCTTAAATTAGTTTCTTGAGGGAAATCAGCTATCTTGGTAAAAGCACTTTGGTTCCTGTATCGCTGCAGCTCCACTACGGCTTTTCGCAGTGTAGAAATACAGTTAAAAAATCATGGCCCTAATTGACATTACCATAAATAATTTCTAGCAGAGCCCTGGCTCTGAGTGAATGGGGAAGTACAGCAAGAAAAGCCTCTGTGTCCTATTACCAGCTGCCCTCAGCCAAGTCTTGCCTTGAGATCCTCTTAACTTTGCTCCTGCAGCCTCTCAAGTCAGACCCTGTGCAACGGGGGCCATTCCCAGCACCTGGGAATGGGGTGGTGTATGCAGAAGGGAAATCCAGGCTGCAAACCGGTGTTGACTTCCCCATCATAGCAGCCTTCTAATACCTGAAGGGGGCTACAAGGATGCTGGAGAGGGACTCCTCATCAGGGACTGTAGCAATAGGATAAGGGGTGATGGGTTCAAACTGAAACGGGGAAAGTTCGGGATGGAGATAAGGAGGAAGTTCTGTACTGTGAGGATGATGAGGCACTGGCAGAGGTTGCCCAGAGAAGTGGTAAATGCTCTATCCTTGGCAGTGTTCAAGTCCAGGTTGGACAGAGTTTTGGGTGACATGCTCTAGTATGAGGCATCCTTGCCCATGGCAGGGGGTTGCAATTGGATGATGTTAAGGTCCTTTCCAACACAAACCGTTCTGTGATTTCCTGTGTGCTTGGTTCTCCCTCAGCCTGCTTCCAATAAGACAGTTGTGCTACGAGATGAAAGGGCAAAGATTCCCTGTGCCTTGCTCCCTGGTTTTTTTCCTTCTTTTTTTTCTTGCTTTCCCTTGTTTTTTCTGTGCCATTCTGGACAGCCATTGGCTGCTGCCTCAGATATCCTGAGAGATGCGGCAATTAATTTTCTTTTAATCAAGGTCGGATGAAGTAAATTGGTGCGGCTCTGCAGCCCCTCATTTTCTGTTTTTGCAGTGATGCAAAACAAATATGATCAAATTATGCTCCTTCTCACCTTATTGAATTAGGAAGCGTGACTGATCCAGGAGAGCTGAGATGTTATATACTGTACCAATCCTCACCATCCCCCCTTCCCTCACAAAGCCATTGGGAATCTTTCTGCAGGGCTTTTATTTCAAGTTCGGAGGGAAGAGTGGGAGTGGGTGTGGGTGCTGGGGAGAGAGGCCTATTTATTTTTCTTAGTCAGTGGGGTGAAGCTCTATATTTCACCTTACAGTGATGTGTGAGTAGTCACAATAATCAGGTCCATCTGGGCTCGGGAATAACATCTGACAAGAGGACAAAGAAGTTAAAGAGCAGGCCTGCAAAGAGAAGGGCCTTTCGTCTGTTCCAGCAGTAGGTCGTACCTGCAGGTTCCTCTGCCTGCTGTGTGCGTCGCTGTGTGGCTGGTGGCACTCACTTGGGAGGGGAGGGTCATGGGGGGCTCTTTCTAGCTCTGCCCCTCACTGCTCCTGCAGCCTTGGGCATTCCACCTTGTGCCTCGTGCCCCTGCTGCCCTGCATCTGCAATCTGGGTAATGGAAGTTTGCCATGAGATTCACAAATGAAAAGCATTACATGAGAGCTAAGCATTATTTGCACTTTGTTAGCTCTTAAGGACTATTTTGTGTTAATTTCATTGCAGCATGCCAGAGGAAAGAGGGAGAAAGAGATACATGCTCACACACAGAGCTGTCTTGTGGAGATGGTGCTTACAGTTACTTTGCTCATGTAATCTAAAATGAATTTTATTCTGACTGACAGCATCTGTTTGCTCTTTGTCTGTGCAGAAACATTACAAATGCTGTGATCAATACCACTATGGACATACAAATTGCACAATATATGTAGTCCTGTAACCCATGGCTGGGAGGGCTCAGCATCCAGCAGGCTCAGGCTATGCTGCTATTAACTTCAGAAGGTCTCATGGTGTGGGTAAAGGCTGGAGGAATAGGTTCCTGTGGTCAAAACTTGCAATACCCTTGAGGGAATAAAACATGGAGATGCAGCAGGAAAAATGCATAATGAGTGGGCTAATGTGTACACTGTTCTTCCCTGAAAGAAAATCAAGGTGGTTGTGAGCTTGACCTAAAGGGATCCTTTCCAGCATGATAATCACAGCGATGGACAGAGAAGTCTCCTGGGAGGGAAGTATGTATGCAGTCAGTCCTCCATTCTAAAGCAAAATCAAGTAATGACTGAAATGTGGGGTTTGTTGGGGTTTTTTGGTTTTCCTTTCTTTTTGAGACAGAGAAAATTGGAGAGAATGGCCATGGGCTGTAGGGTTTCATGTATGGATTTCAGGTGACCCTTTTCACTCTAACCCTTTTCCCTGTCAGGTCAATCTTGGTCAGATTGTACAGCTCATTGTACTCAACCAGAGCACAAACCCAACCCATCTTTGTCTGTTCATTAGGTTCTCTATTTAAAAACAAAACATTGTCTGTCTGTCTGTCCAACTGTTTTGTATTGCTGCCCATGAGTGTGGAATCTTCAACAATCACAACTGTGATGTGGGGGTCTCATGAAGGTTTGTTTCCTTGCAACAGGTAGAGAGAACTTCACATGTTGTGGGGTTGTGTTGTACTTGGGTGAGGGCAGATCTGGGAAGATGAATATGATGAATGTCATCTCAGCTACAGAACTGTTCAACCTCACCTCCTTAACAGGGAGAAAGGAAAAAAGAAGAGGCAGGAAACAAGAATATCTGTAGTATTTCTGTTAAAAATTTCTACGCATGTCTATAAGAAACAAACCCAGATAAATTCCTCACCCTAGCAGGCTTAAAGAGACAGCAAAGATGAACAGGAGGGAGGAAACAAGGCACAAAGGTAATGCTAGGGAACATTTGCTTTTTCACATTCTTCATTTTTAACCACCTTCTCTCCTTGTTCATTAATCCTACAGTCCCCTCTTCTCTTTGAGACGCTTCTCTGAGGTGTATGGCTCACGACTGCAGTCAGTGTTAACAGAAACTCTTCCCAGCAGGAGCAGGGAAAACTTGAAGCTCTCTTTGGTCTCTATAAAAACTGTTCCTTCAAAGGCTGTGGGTACAAAAAGGCTTTTGAAGCGATCTCTGTACCAAATCACAGAGTAGACTGGGACCCTGGCTGCAGTTAATGGCAGTGCTGAGGGAAGGAGATCCTGCTTGTTATATATGGTCTAGTTTAGGACACAGCCAGAAACAAGCCTTGACAAGGAATCTCCTGTGCTAGTGGAGGGGCTCATTGAGACTGGACAGGCTATCTGCCTTACTACCCAGAGTATCTCCTTTATGTCTTTTCTACATGTATCACTTCACAATATCAGTTGCTAACATCCATCAATGACTCAGATAGCTACTGACCTACTGGTTTAAGCCATTGCAATTTCCTCCTGCAGTGTTCAGTGCAGCTCTCTACTCCCATTACCTCCATGTCCTCTGTCTTACATGCTCTCAGATCTTTTCCATTCTCTTCCACTTTTTTCCCCTGTTCCCTCATTTTTTCATCTCCTCCCTGTAGCAGAGAGATCCAGTTCCTTCAGGGGGCAGGGGGACAACACAGCCCACAGTGCATGAACCCACCAGCTCGGCAGATTCAGTTGGCAGTGTTTTGGCACCCCATCCTCCCCATATCTCTGTGCATCACTGTGCCATTTGTGATCAGGGCTCCAACAGAAACTCACCAGGGATTTTTATTACTCCAAGAACAGTAAAGCAATGCTGTGAACTACTGATCACTGGAGCTGGCAGGATGGGGCCTCAGGAGAGCCTTAGTTGTCCTTTTCCCCTTTCCTTGGCAGTAGGAAAGGAACCACAACTGTCCCATCCTATATTTTCTTCCAAAACCTCAGATCCTACAGTTTCTATTTCCTGTGAAAAGCATTCTTAGGTTTTGGAATAATGCTGCCTTTTGGGATGAAAAGAGTTGCTGAACTGCTTGCGGAGAGTCTGGCTGTTACATATCACCACTAACACCCTCCACATGGATTAGCTAGTAAGAACACCTCGTTGTTGTTATCCCTCGATCTCAAAGTGTTGTGTGAAGCAGGTCAAGATCATTCCTTTCATTTCACAATGATTATATTCTCACAGTGGCACTAAGAGTTAGGCCAACTTGGCACAGCCAAGCACAGAACCCAGCTTTCCAGAGCCTCATTTCTTGGGAATACACCACTCAACACAGATGATAGCAAAGGGTGTTCCCAACCTTTCTAGACCCAGGTCTTACCAGGAGTTAGAGGCTGACATAGCAGAGGGCATCAGTGAAGGCCTGGTGCAAGAAGCAGCAGAGGAATGCTGGTTTAGGCAAGCCCACACTGGTACAGATGCCACAAGAAGCTCTGGTTGTGTGGAAAGCTTGTAGCTGCTGCAGGCTAAGGTTCAGCCTCTTCCAAATGAGAAATGCAGTAAGGAGGGATGTAATGCTGGGAAGCAAAGACCTACTTGTGCCAGCTGTAATCCTTGGTGAAGAGCACACAGCTCACCTCATCTCTGCTAGAGTCAAAGCAGTGGCTGTCAGAGTTACAATGGAGCTCTGCTACTCCACAGGGGGAAGGTGAAATAACTGTCAGTAGGGGAGATTCCCAAATAGAAAATGAAAGAGGTGATGAAATGACTTAGTGCTTGAGGCAGACCCCTTCTGGTGAACACCAGAGCTTAGCTTGACCTGCCTTGGTGTGTTCCCAGTGTTTGTGTGACTGCGATGGGGAGGGTTGCAAGGGAGACAAGAACTGGGAAGGACCAGATCCCCCCTCTGCATATCTAGCAGAGAGATTCCAGCTCGGTTTGATGGTGATGACAGCAGAACCTCCCTCTGGTTGAGTGCCATGTTGGGAAAAAGAAGGCCATGTGGAGAGCTGGAATAGGATGCTCTTGGAAGCTATTGATGGAGAGGCACAGGAAAAGTTGCCGCTTTTGGGGTGACTTTGATCACAGCAGAGAGGCCCCCACTGTTCTGGCAAGTCCCACAGCCAGCATCTCTGGGTTAGGAGATGGAGAGAGTGGTCTGATGCTCCTTCCATGCTGTGGGTCTGGCCTCCCCTCCCAAGAGGAATGCCCTTCACTCTACACACAGGATTTTCTCTTGTCCCGTTGAGAGTGGGCTCTCTGCCACTTTATACTTTGGAGAATCATTAGCAGAAATCATTAGCTATAATACAACCTCCCCCATAAATCTCCCCTGCACCTGGATCATTTGTCCATGCCTAATTTCCATCTCCCTAATTTTATGATTTGTCCCTCATTTGATGAGAGTTCCTTCCATTAATTGTGTAGTAAGTGCTTCCAGATAAAGGGCTGAGGAGTTGACCCCATCTTGGAGAGACACAGTTTGGGCTTTTTTCCTGAAGGATAGAGTCCCTCTGAAATATTCTTGCTTCCCTTTCAGAGGGCATCACTCCAAATCTTAAAGGCACCACAGCAGCTTCCCATAGGGAAAATGCCTCTCTCCGATAAATCCCGTTCACTGGAGGCGCTGCAAGGCAGATGAAAGCAGCAGAGCTCAAGTCCAAGGTGTCCTCTGCCACAGTTAGGAAAGACTTGTAGGCATTATCTGTACAATTCAATTCAGGCCAAGGAATAAACCTCTGCTTTTCCCCCCTGGACCCTTCCTAATTATACTTCGCTGCCCAAAAGCCATTCCATATCCTCTCACAAAAATCTCCTCTGCTGAACTGTTTCATGTTATGTTAGGCTGCAACAGAGATCCCCTCGCCTGTGTGATAATGGGCAGGAAGGGAATTGGTCCAGTCAGTGGAAGAAGGGACTTAGCATCAGGCCTGCAGAGCTTTTCCAGCTTTCCTGCAGACCTTCTGGGTGGTCCAGGATAAGGCAGCTCTTTCTCAGTGCCTCCATTGCCATCTAAATAAGATGGTGATAGGAGCAGTAGGGTGCCATGAGAGTTTAATTAATTTGCAAGCGCTGTGAGATCCTCTGATGAAATTCCCTGCATCAGCACAAAGTCATCTTTAATCTGTATTACACACAGAGATCCCAATAGCAGGAGCATCCCAAATGCACGGGAAAACTGAACTTCAAAGAGGTGCAGCCAAACTTTCTGAGCACCTCACTCAATAGTTTTGTGTCTCTGGCAAACAGGAAGATTTTTCCAAATCAAAGCATTTGTCCTTGAACTTCTCACTGTGGAAGAGTGTGAGGCCGCTGAAACAGCTCACACGGGGACACACACAACCCGCAGGAGCTCTCTGAAAGCTGAATTTGACACAGTGGATCTGCTCTACTCTGCTGTTTCCTTCTCCCAGCTCAATCTTTTCCCATGCCTGCCCCATATTTGACATGGAGGTTAGAAAATCCACCGAGTTAAAGCTTGATCCAAAGCTCAACCTGGAGAGTGCAAAAGCTTCCCTGGAACCACCAAATGGTGCAGGGAGCAAAGCTGGTGGATTCTCAGCACCTTTCTCACTGCCTGTTTCCTTTAACGCTGATTTAGTCTGGAAGCTCCGTCTGTGGCATCCTGGCACTCTTCTGAGCTTCTGTCCACTGCAGGGGTAGCACAGAGTGAGAGGAAGGGCACAGGAGAGGAGGGAGGCGCAGTGCTAGCAGCAGCTTGCACGTTTTACAGGTAACATTATCTTTTATTGGCATCCTAAAAAGAATGTCAGGCACTAGAGGAGGTTTCTTTTTTTTTCTCCATTTCTGCTTCAGTGCCATTCCACTGCAGGATTTTTATCACATCCACGATGGCAGCAGAGTGCAGGCAGCGCTCGGTGACACCACTGCCCATTCACAAGGTTTCTGGAGACCTTTTGTCACATCCTCTGGAGCAAACTGTGAAGGTCTCAACATCATTTCTCTTCTAAAGCTGGAAGTACTCTGAGGCTGAGCACGGGCCTTTCCAGCTGACTCTCCAGCCAAAATGGGCTCTCTGCCAGTCCCACTGAGAGAGAGCTTCCCATTGTTTTACCAGTTGAAAATACCTTTGTAATAATTAACCAAGACAAGTATTTCCAGCGGCCATCCACACCATGGAGTGTTCTTGTTCTCTCTGAAAGTCAGTAATAGACATTTCTATTGATGTCTGAGCCAGCAGGAATGGTTTCACTGGCCAGGCATTGCTTTCTGACCCACAGAGCTTCTCAGAGTCCAGGCAGCTCATCTCATTGATGTATTTCATGTGACACTTGAAATTGCTTCTCATTTTCACAGCAGCTCAGTTCTCTCTGGTTAAAGTTTATGGTAAGATAAGACCTTTTAGACCAGCAGCAGGAGCTCAGTACCAATACACTGGCCTGCAGTCTGTCTTTTTCCTTCCAAACCCCTGATTTTCCTAATGTCCTCCCTTGCATGAGCAATAAAACTTCAGAAAGTAGTATCACTCCCTTTGCAAAACCCACTGAAGAGCAAGTATGTCTGTTCTGTTAGGACAGTGGTGACAGTGGTACCAGTGCCACAGAAAGCAGGAGTGAGACAGGCTATCCCAGGGTTTGGATGGCTGGTTTCAGTTGGGAACAGAGGAAAACACTGTGTGGTGACTACCAGAAAGAGCCCTGATACTGGAGCACTGTCACCACAGCTGGAACCTGGGCCTTAGCACCCCCAGGGATGTGCAGAGCGCTGTGAGACAGAGCAGGACCACCTCAGGGCCTTCACCCCATGCCTGCTGTCCCAGCCCTGTGCTGTGAGTGCTCCAGGAGCAGATGCTTCCCCTGTGACTCCTCAGATCCCAGAGCAGCTGCAGGAACCAGCAGCTGAGGTTTTGGGGTGTGTGTGAGCGTCTGGAACTGCGCTGCGGGTTTTCATCCCTGGTTTGGCAGTTGCTGTCTGACCCCACAGAGGCCTTTCCTCTCTGCTTGCAGCAGGAACAAGCACTTGAGCACCTCATCCTGCCCTGTGTTCTCTCTGCCTTGCAACTTTCTCCTTTTCGCATGGAGCCATGGGGGAATGCTGGTGTGTCCCCTATGGACGCTGCAATGGCATGAGAAGGAAGCTTTGCCGTAGCCATGGTATCATTGCCAAATATCAATTCCCAGATATCAAAGGCAGCCAGATAGCTCTCACACTCCCAAGTGCCTTTTACCAGTCTTCAGACCAAGCTTGAGAAGACACTTACAATGGCATAAGTTAACACAGTACTCCCTAAGCTAACCCTCACCTGACAGAGGATCTTAGTAGGACATCAACCCCAACTCCTTGTTGCAGTTTCAAGAACTGTGGCCATACACTAAACTGCTTTCCTAGATTTCTTGTGCCCAAATGAGGCTACTTTTACTAGCTGCCATGAGAGTTTCACTAAATGCCACCAAAATTCACAAAGCACCTAATATTGGGCCTCGTGGCAATGGGTATAGAGTAATTCTATTGATTTCATTGCATTTTCCCAGAGGATGATGCAGATCAGAGTTAAACCACAAGAAAGGAAAAGTTCATGATGGGTGTTATCCAGTCTTTTGAACTGAAGCTGAGTCGCAGGTGAGATAGGCAGCAGCATACCTGGTTCTGCAGGAAAAGGAAATGCAAAGCTGGCTCTAGCCCTGCCTTTCACCAAATTCACTCTCTATGGAAAGCATGAAATCACTGCTTCCTCTAGCAAGGAGGAATACTGTATATTATCTGTATATTACTGTATATTATCTAATTATAGCAGGATCTAGGAAACAGGATTTCTGAGTTCCTCACCCTGCTGTGCCACTGCTGGATCTGAGGGAAAACATTGCCACATTCCTTTCCTCAGTTCATAGACTGTGCTTTATATAAGATTTTATTTTCAAAGCACAGCACCATTGCTTTGAGACAGGAGGCTGGATTAGGAAACTTACCACCATCTCCCTTTGTGCTGTGAGCTGAGCTGGCAGGACCTGGTCTTCAGAACTACTGAGCACCTCAAGTGGAAATCACCCTCTAGTCAAGGTACCAAATACACCAGAGAGTAAGGCCACTGTGTACGTGCATTGAACTTGGAGGTACTCACACAAGACAAAGTGGAGGAGCAGATAGCATTGTGGTTAGCATTGCCAAGGACTGGAATAGGTCCCACCTGAGCAGAATATTCAGATGGTGTTGAAAATCATTGAGAAAAATGCTTGTCTCTGGCAAAAAGAGGACACAGTGGCCATATCTTCAGCTTTGAGAGCTTAACTGAGTTGTTCTGAATCTCTTTCTTGGTTACTTTGGTACTTCATATGATCACAAGCTCAATGGGTGACATAGCTGATGGATGGGGTTTAGTTGTGCTGTACCCTCAGCACAAGCAAAGTGTATGAAGATGGGCAGTCATGGAGTACATGAGAAAACAGGCACCAGATCTGCCCTGGTGACAGATCAGGGGTGTGATTGCGAAGCTTTTTCACCCTGCAGAGTTGTGCTCTGGGTGTGAATCTCTGCACAGGTAGGAATGTACCATGCACCTCTCTGAAAGTGCCATCAGGATCTGTTGCTGATGCAGGCTGCCCAGGAGACTGGATCTAAAGGGGCAGGGAACTGCAAAAGTAAAGGCTTTTATTCTTTAGGTAGTCTGATTTTTTAACTATGTAAATTCATAGGATTATATCCTGATGATCCACATGCACTGGGTATGGAACGAACACTAGAATTCCTTTCCAAAACAAATTCCCACACCAACTTGATCATTCTTCTGCAGTTACCATACTGCATTTGTCCATTAAGCTTTATGTGTGTGTGTGCACACGAGAGTGCTATTGCATGTGGAGGAAAACGTGTGGCAACCTGTGAATGTGGGCAAGTACCTGTGCATGAGAACATGTGCCATAGGCTTTGTGTGTGGATGTGTGAGAGAGGGCATATGCATGTTTGCAAACTTGTGTTTCTGTGGGAGTATCTACGTGTGGGAACATGTGCATGTATGTAATTTTGTGCTTGTGTGGGAGAGAGGAAGGGAAAGCATGGTAAAGTTATTTGAACCTGTTTGAAGGTCGGGTCTCTCCCCAAGGTTATCTGCTTTTTTTCCCTCGAATCTGTAAAGTAATGGTATTCACACTCACTACTTGAGAAGTGTTTCTTTTTATAGCTCTTCCAGATGACAAATAATGCCTGTTTTTGAAGTCCTTTTTAAGTCATTGTTCCCTGGACGCAGATACCATGTTTGGGTGCAGGAGGGGAACAGAGCGCAGAGCTATTTCCCCTTTCTGTCTGCAGGGAGCTTTACTGGGACTAGTGAAATTCCAGGCAGGATCATCCAAGGGGCTGCAGACTCACAGCACATGAGCTGATAGGACACCCTCTCCTTCAAGCCCCGTGACACAGTGAGGGAGAAGCAGACACCCACCACTGTCCACTGTAGCTGTTCAGGTCTGGACGAGGAAGGCTGTACAATCCCGCTGAAATCAGTGGCAATTTCCTGGCAAAAACCTCCCGAGTTGGGCCATTGAGAATAAGCCAAATGCAGGCTGGGTGAGTGCACAGGTGCCTGGATCAGAGCCACCCCTTGTTGGGGGCTGGGGTTGATGAAATTTTGCCCATCCTCAAACATTCCCGGTGCTGTTGCCCCCTGTGGACAGTAGGGATGCATGGGCAGAGTTTTCCCTGCTTCCCAGAGCAGTACAGCTAACCTCCTTCCCTGCTTCCCAGCAGACTCTCACAGTGCTGCAGGCACTGGATGATAATACTCTCTCACTGTAGTGGCAACCCTTGCTTTCTAAAACGAGCCCATTCTTCTTTGCCTTTCCTTCATCCTGAGTGTGTTGTTGTAGCAGCAACAGCCATGTCATGCCCAGAAATTATTCTGCACTGTGTAAGCACAGGAGTGTAGCAGGAAACAGTTTTGTGCTTCTTTGACCAGGGACAGAGTCATGCATGCTCCCATTCCTCACTGTTGTAGTGGAGATTCAGTGTGACAGTGATCCCCATATCTGGGGTCTGGCCACTGATTCACTGTCCTCCCTGCAGATGGGATAACTGAGCTTTTCCTGCTGGTCACATCCAGAGATGTGCTGGAAACTCAGTGTCGCCTGTGGCTATGATAGCAATTTTCTGGAATATAAACGGAGTGGGTGTCTCCAGGTTTGGGCCAGAGGGAATTGCAGATAACCCATAGAGGTGTTCAGCTTCATCTTGGGAAAAGCTCCAGGGAAATGGCTGGTGGGAAAAATAATGAGCACAGTGGAAAAACAGGGAATGGAGAAGGGGCAGGAAGGTTCAAGAAGTAATCCAGAAGAGGGCAGGGGGAAAGCTGGGTTGAATGGATAAACGGTCTGTGAGCAGGAAACGATATCTGCCTTAATGTCTTAGTCAGACAGAAAAATTAGATGGTGTAAACTGATCCTTCCTGCAATGGGTGCTGAACTTTTTTGGTGCCTTTAGAAGGCCATGTTTACAGTAAGTGCAGCTCGTGACCAGGCTCTGAAGGCTTTGGGGCAGGGAGGAAGGAGGGATTCATGGCCATGCACACACACACCTGCCTCCACGGGCAGCCCCACACAGTCACTGCTTTTTATTATTATTATAAGGTTGTACTTTGCTTTTTAACATAGAAATACAAAATATACATGCATATGGCTTATCAAAAATGATAACATTCACAGGTAAGGGAACATAAGTCCACTTTATAGCAATAAATTTTCTTCCCCACCCTTTTGGACTGATTAGAGGCTGCGTCTCACCTGAGCTTTCCAGAGTTTTCCTTTTAATTTTTCACCTGAATTGTTTTCTCCATTTCAGCTGCATTCATAGGGGGTGGGTTCCTAAAAGTGCCTACAGGGATTTACAGTCATCGTTCCCACTGAGCCGCTGAAATCCCAGTCAGGTTTGAGGTGCTCTCCTTCACTTGATTCCCACAGAGTTTAATGACAAGAGGTAAAGGCTACTTTAGTTTGCACCAGATTCCCATTGACCTGCAGGAAGTTACCCCAGTTCTCATTTGCACATTCATAGCACAGTCTTAGGGAGGCTGAGGTTTAAAATTTAGAGCTCTTCAGCTAAAGGGAGGATTATAAACCTGGCTGTATGAAGTGGTGCAGGTCTGCTGGCACAGTTTGATATGCACCATTATAAGCCTCAGTTTATCATTACAAGCCATTGAACTGATAAACTGATTCAATCCATGGAAAGGCAGTGTGTCTCCAATAGCACCGAGCCAAATTTATTGGTGTTAAGGTATGATTGAAGTCAAATCTCTGCTTAATAGGTTACCAGTGGAGTTGCTACAGTAACTATCAGCTCAGTCCCAGAGTCAAATTTGCGTGGTTGAGCCTTGTTGGCATTTAGGTTGGTTCAGACAAGTAGATTCTATTTTACCATTGCAAATGGTCGGGAGTATGGTCAGGTACCAGGGAGAAGGGAACAGTAAGTCATAGTAATTCAGCCATTTGAGATACTTTGTACGTATGTTTACGTACAATTCCCAATTCCCAAACTTTTCCTACAAATCTTCATGCCACCACTGTAATATCTACTTTTCCAAGTACACGAACCAAGTGTGGGAATTCAGATTACTCCATAAGGGTCCCAGAGAGAAACAGTCTAGTAACACAATATAGGTAAGCAAACCCAAACCTCATAGTTTTCCCCTAAATCCACAATAGGGAATAGCTGTGTTTGTGAATCCTGATCCAGGGCTTTAGAAAGTGAGACACATCCCTGAAAGTAGCTGGTTCATTGCTCAAAACACTTTGATACCACTTGGGACCTTTCCAGTAGTTCTGGTTAAGCAAGTGCTCAGCTACTCTTATAGCCTGTGGCTGCCATGTGCATTAGAGTCAAGTGAAATATAAAGATACCAGATGCTTCCCACCTTAACTATTCTGTGTGACTTTGGCTGTATGAATGTCCCAGCCATTTTACACCCAAGGACTATATCCTGATTGCTTTGGTGAAGTTTTGTACAAATTCAACTTCAGCACCTTCCCTGATAGATGAATTAGAGCAAGGACTTTGGGACTGGGCCTGAGACCATTCATCAGGTGTTTATAACAACTGTTCCAGCACGCAGAAGGAGCAAGACAGAGCTGGGGTTACCCAGGATTTCACCTTCTCCCAAGACTGAATGCATGGCACAGAGCTCACACCAAAGCAGGGCCCTGGGTGTGCTGCGCGTCCCTTCTGCCTGCAAACAGCTCTGGCAAACACATTCAGCAGTGCAGTGACCTTTGTATTTCCATAGGTGTCTCAGATACAGCATGTTCTTGCTGTTGGAACAGGAAGGAGAGCTACCTGGAACCAGACCAAAGCAGAGCCCAGGGAAGTCTGCACAGATCCCAGTACCCTCAGACTGCGAGCACTGAGGTGGCTGCTCACAGTACAGCATTCCCAGGTGGAGCTAGGACTGGCTGTGTAGAGCTACTTAGGTTTTCTACCGGAGCTCACCAGTGACCTGTAGCTCCAAATACCAGGGCCTGGGATCCAGGGCTGTTCTCTGTACCAGCTTGTTTCCTGGTGACAGACATGTGTTTCACATGGAAATGGACCTGTTAATGTCTATAGAGCTGGATTCTGCTGGCAGATCTGGGTGGCAGAAATGTGTGGCAAAGTCAGAACTCTGGGCCTGGGAACTGAGTGTGGGAGGGTAGGACACGAGCTCTTATGAAGGATCATTTTCTGAAGGTGAGGAGGCTCTGCTGGTGCTGGTATCCTACTAGAGGACAAATGTTCCTTCCCTTTGATCTGTAGCCTGCTTCACCCTGTAGGATTTCCACAAGAGGATTTATCAGTCTGTACATTTGTTAAGTTGAAGCCGGAAAGGGAAAATGGTCCCTTTAGTCTTTGCTAGTGGAAATTGCTCTGTATGGAAACCCAGAACACAATGAGAAATAAATAAATTGAAACCCAGAGCAGAGAAATAAACAATCCCTGTGGGAATAGTGTGATCACAGGAAAATAAGAACGATAAATTGCCCTTCTCTGAGGTTTCAGGGCTCTTTAAAAACATCAAATAAGTCTCACAGCTCCTTCTCAATGTGGTCATGATCTTTCCCCCATTTTACAGAGGAGGATGCTGAGGCACAGTGAGGAAATAGCAGAAGCACCAGTTGCAGTATTTAGTGTGTATATGCCCTGCACAGTGCAGTGCCTTTTAGAGACACCTGAGCTAGTTTGATATCAGAAGAGTGCAGCTCTATTAGCACAGTGATCTGCCTGGTATAATTTTCCCCTGCTTGCTGTACTTACTCAGCAGTAGCTTGGGTATCTTCACCCAGCATTGTACTGTGCAGCGTCGTCATTCCTTGTAATCTGATTCATATATTCCTAGAACCAGTGTGATTTTCTGGCTGACCTCTTTCACATCATGGGCTCACATCATGTTCTTTAGCCTGGAAAGCATGTAGCAGAAAGCAGTCCTGCCCTGGTTTTAGCAATGAATCCAGGTAGGATTTGGCCATCTTTCCCATCTTTTCACTTAGGTTCTAGGTTCATTTTTGCAGAGAAAACATTCTGGATTCATTCTCTAATGTAGCTTCTGATTAATGCTTTTTGGCTTTACCATGCTTCTTAAAACTAAACATGGTCTTAATGAGAGCTAAGTATACGAGAAGAACCCTCTGGAGAAGCATGTGGCCATCCCTGAGACCAGAAGGAGGGATGGTTCCTCTTGTTCCTTGGAACTGGCCTCTGGGGGTCACTGTGACTGCAGAGAAATGGGTTGGGTAGGGCAAGAGCCAAGCAAGAAGGAAAGCAAAACTTAAAGGTGTCGTTTCCAGAAGGCAGTTCTGGCCTGGTCTGGACTGACACTGATTCTTTGTGCGCACCAAGGTCACTGTTCTCAACCAGGTTACAAACTGAGTCTTTCTGAAGTGCAGACTTTGACTGCTGAGGCAAGCAAGTCTCTCCCATGGTTGCAGAAGAAGGCTCTGAGCTCCTTAGAGGGCAGTGGTTTATAAGCAAAATAGCCATAAATACATCAGGCAATGGATTAGTAACTTGTGTGTGTGGGTGTAGTACATGTGCATACATATACATACAGACATGCATGCACACGCAGTTCTCTCTCTGCCAAGCTTATGCTAAGTGGTATCATTGAAATAAACTGCCAGCAGAGTTAGGATCTTTGGGTGAAAGTGTATATGTTTGAAAATATAGCAATAACAACATTTCCTTTGAACAGACCACTGTGTAAAGATAGAATTCCATTGCAAAGGCTCACCAAAGAATGGCTTGAATCAGTCTGTGTCCTAAATCTAGTGAGACGAGTCTGCAGAAGAGAAATTGATGGTGAACTTGTGGTAATTGCATTGCGACTGAAGGTTGCTTGCACACTTAAGAAATATGAAGTATATTAATTATCATTAACTGCTCTAAAACCTTTTTCACTATGAGTTGGTTTCCATGCTCTGGGAAGGGGGGAAGAGGTAAATTTGGTGGCACAGAGGGTTAAACTGTATGACTAAGAATCTGCATTTTAGGCTCCCTGGTTACTTGGGAGCAGTGGCTTCCAGTTTTTAAACACAGGTTACAGAGAAATGTTGGTCTCATTATAAAATCTCATGATTTCAAAGGGAGAAGAAGATCCTGTGTGTGCTGAGGAAGAGGAGCATGCAAAGATGTAATGCAGAAATACAACATTTAAAAAGAGTAGTGAACATCTGTGGGCTTGATCCAAACGCCTCCTGAAGCTGATTAGACTCCTTCCCTAGACTTCAATGGGATCAGGCCCTTGATACTTCATAAGCACAGATAGATATTTAAAATTACTTCAGCAAGTTAAGATGCTGGAGAGATTGTCAACTTCCAGCGGTGGTGGTTAGATAGAGTAACACCATCCTCCTAAGAGATGCTACATCAAGATGATCAGGGAATTCTGTGCAGAAAATAAATCCTCGGGCTTCAAGATAAGAACATGCTGCAGTTCCTTGCCATATGCTTCAGACTAAAATTTCTTGCTAGCCCAGCTCAGATTCTCTTCCTTCTCCTTCCTGATATACTCCAGCTGAGCTCAGCTAATCCAGAGCTGGTTCTAAGCATATTAAGGAAAAACTCATGTCAGTGCCCACTGCAGTTTACTGTCAGTAATGTGAGCTGCACAACCACCTTCTTATGCTGCTGTTCCTCTTTGCTGGCTTCCGGGGGTCTCTGCCAGTGCTCGGTCCTGCCCCTGTGCAGTAAAGAGCAGAAGAGAGACCCCAGTCTGCTCCCTGTGAGGGGACTACTGCAAAGCTCAGCCTTAACCCAAGTGTGCTCAACCACAGAGCTCAGCTGTATGGGAGAGTTAATGTTGACTCCAGCAGGGAGCAGAGAAGTCTCCCAGGCAAGAGAGAAGTCGTAGTTTAGCCCCAAATGAAAAGGAATCTTCTCATTCCATTTGGATAGCTGATTTTGGCCAATTTTTACAGTGCCCAGTGCAATGTGTCCCTATTTTACATGGGTGAGGGAGAATGAGGCAAGGGCGGGGGTGTAGAAAGGGAAAGAGAAAGCAGTTAATTTGACTGAATAAAGATAAAAGAATGCAAGCACCACCGAGTTTGCTGTTTATCTGGACATTGTGTAATGTTGCGGAATCAGATGTGGCACTCTGGCTTTTGCACTGAAATGCCTAGGGAGAAATAGAATCACAGAATACAGCAATAATGAGAGGGGCTTTTGAAGCCTTCCTGAGCCTTTCTCTCCACAAGGCACCCACTTTGAAAGCAAATTCATGGCACTTTGGGTTTCCTAAATAAGAGGAATTTTCTTTTGATCTGAGGAGTGCATTTCTGGTTTTACCCCACTGTAGGGCAAAAAAGGGCAGGGGAATGCCAGAATGCTCGGTCAGCCTGTCCCTGTGTATGGATGGTGGTTTGGGAGAGGTGAGAGCCCAGCCAGTCCAAAAAAGACACTGAATTCATTCAAAGCTATTTGGCTGGGATGGAAGACTCTAGTTCAGAAACAAAGGAGAGAAGGAAAAGCTGCAGAGGTTGTAAGGAAGAGCGAAGCCCTGGGATTGCAGAAGGTCTGTGGGGTCCCGCCAGGTCTGGATTGATTAGTATTCAGTATTTATAATATCTCCATAATGGTAAAACAAAAGAAAACAAGCCCAGAGAATGCATTTTTAATCATCAATCATTGCTCTTTGTTTGTCATGAATGAGCGGCGAGGGGAAATAGTCTCCCATAATCACCTCCCTTCACATCTCCTGCCACACAGGCCTTGCTGGGTGTGCTAAAAGGGAAATAAATAAACAAGCAGCACATCTCAAAATAAATCCCAGAGACAGAGGTGCTACGTGGGTTATCAGACCCGCACACAGGGGTCTTGTTGGAGATACAAAGTGTGGGAAGGACATGTGAAAAGCAGGAGACAAAGACAAAGGCAGAACCTAGGGCACTGAATGCAAGAAAAAAGGATTTGAGCTACAGGGGGGCAGCAGGTGAAGGAGGAAGAAGCTTTTTGGAGACTGAGCAGTGCTGACATAATCAGAATAAGGACTTCTCATGGGACATAGGACATGGGGATGGAAAGATTGAAAAGCCACCAAATGCAAAAGGATTTCAACCTTTTCAGTATCAGAGCATCACCTCATTTTAGGATTTCCACATGGAAAATAATCTTTTTTTTCAAGGATAGCATTCGTGCTGGAAGAAATATTGAAAAGCCCAGAGTTTCTATTAAGAGCCCCAAACCCCTATCTTATCAGGAACAGCACTATGCTGAACTTCTCCAATGGGATCCCTGCTTTGATCTTGCAGCAGTTCTCACAAGGCCTTTATTGTAGTCCCAAATGCCTCTTGGGAGGAAGGGAAACATTATAATTCTCTCTTAATAAGTGAGATAACAGGCTGCTGGGAGGGTAAGGCCCAAATTTCCTAAAGCAGGGCTGGTGCCTCCACACCCACTTGCTGTGTTCAGCTCAGTGTTCTCAGAGCCACCGGAGCCTGGAGCCATCAGGACAGTCTGTAAGGAACAGCCATGCTCCATCTGAACCCTATTGAAAAATAATAAAAAGGTAATGACTTTGTCATTACGGGACATGGCTTTGTCTGTTGGCAAGGGGGGAGGAAGGGGAGGGTTGCTGCATTCAGGCTATAAATAATGTTTCCCATTATCCTGTGCAGTTCTCGTGCATTCCTCACGCAGTCCTTGGTTTGCCTCCATCTCCCCTGGTCAGCCTATGGACCCCCCGGTGCCATACAACAGGTTGGCACATGCTGCAAGGGATAGAGGGCCGAGCGAGCCTGTGTGCCCCACTGCCAGCACAACCACAAAGACACTGATGGAGGCAGAGATAATGAAGTGACCTCTTCTTGCCCAGGACAAGGGTGTGGGGTGACAAATGGAAGCAAATGTCAGGCAGGAACACATATTGGAAGGGATCAAACTTCAAAATGTCCATAGATAAATGTGCCTTGATAAAAGCTGTCTGTGGTGCCTGAGAGATGGAGCGTGGAAGGGTTATCATCCCAGAGTTAACTTGGCTTTACACACTTAAACCCAAGCAGCTCAGCTGCTTAGGAGCAGCTCCTTAAGCAATTGAAACTTGCTTACAAAGCCTGACTTTGAAGAAGTTTAAATCGTTTATTAAAAGACCAAATCAAATTGCAGTACGTCTGTCTTTAACCAAAATCAGGGCACTCACCAATGGTTGGGCTGTTTAGTTAAAGACGCTCAAAATTGCCCATCTCAGCATAGTAGGTGAAGTTTACTGGTGAAATGAGGATGGGAGGGACCTGAAGAGCTATTGTGACTTGGGAGCCATCTGGAAAATAGAAGCATTTAAACTAAAGGTGTGTTTTTAAGTCAATGGCCCGAAATGTAGATGCCTACAAGGATATTTTTAAGACTGCATTTATATAACTAGCTTGATATAATTAAGAACTGATTTAAGCTCAAACAAAATAACTCCCTCTTGCACCCAAATTGGAGTCTCCACACTGAGAATTGCATCTGTTGAACTAAATTAGTCAGAAAATCAGGGCAGCTTTATGCTGTAAACAGACTTAGAGCTGTGGAGGATATTCCAGTTCTGTGTCCGGCTCTGCCACTGATTCACTGTGTCCCTAGGCAAGACTCTTAAGTTTTCCATCTGTAAAGTGTAATAAAGCCTGTGTAGGTGCCAGGTGATGTAAAGCTTAATTAATTAGTAAATTAATATAATGAACTCTAACTTGGAGGTCTGTATCAGCACAAATGAATTGTTAATATAAATTTTTATTATTTATTGCTATTTAGTTGATTATTTTCTAACAGGGGCAGGCAATTACAAACTCACAACTTCACACCTGAATTCCAGGTTTATTATTGCTCCTGCTTATTTATTTTTGCTTTCTTCTGCATTCATTCCTTGACATTTTCTAGCCTTTCTTAGGACTAGGCCCCAAAGCAGTGGATATTGTACTTAGACCCGAAGAATGGTGAACTCACTGGGAAACTCTGGTACAAAACTGGGGTTAAATGCCACATAGTTCTTGCTAAATGCCAAGTCTTTTGCTTGAAGCTTTATACAGATTTAAGGCAGATAAAAAAAGATAAGGACAGACTCTGAGCAGAGCACATGCTTGTCTATCCTCATTTATATTATTTTACATTAGATATTAGGCAGAAGCTCTTCCCTGTGAGGGTGCTGAGGCGCTGGCACAGGGTGC
>JBAFWW010000784.1:0-22177 GCA_036873685.1 Agapornis canus | reverse complement strand
CACTAAACCATGCCACCCAAGGCTCTGTCCAGCCTGGCCTTGAACACTGCCAGGGCCCTTCTTCCAGGTCTTGGACAAGTCATGTTTTTGCAGTAGTACATGTAAACACCAAGTGAACCCATAGGCAAATGTGGTAAAAACAGCTAAACATTTAATACCAACCCGAAACAGGGTCTCTTCCTATCAGTGAATACTGATGTTAGCATTTCCTTTTCTCTACACTATGTGTAGTACGTTAAACTCATAATCCCAGTGTGTGGATCCATCTTTCTGTATTCAGTCTCAAGCGAACTGTAATCCTTACTTGGGGTGGGGCACATGGGTGTTGCTCAAATAAAGTAGCAATGATAATGCACAGGATGATTTTTTCACGTGTTATGCTCCTGTAAAATCACACTGGAATCTCTGCTGGCAAATGATTGAAAATCTCAAACTTTCTGTTGTTCTTGTGCAACTCAACTGTTAACATGTCTGCACAACAGAGCATGAGTAATTTAAAGCAGGGACCATCCTTCAGACAGAAGGGATTATGTTGCAAACTTGGAGACATGCCATCTCAAAGCTCCAGAGTATCTGAGGTCCAGCCCCTTGATACCTTTGCAGCAGCAAGTCTGTAGCACTTTTACTGTTGTGCTCAGGAGACCATTTTTAACATTGAAAAAACAAACAAACAACCAAACAAAAAACCCCCCAAAACAACAAAACCAACAAACAAAACCAAACCAAAACAAAACAAAAAAAAAAGCCAAACAAAAAACCCCCACCAAACCCAAACTTATGACATCAAGTCAGCTGCAGGTATTAAACAAAAATAAAGGCAGGTTTGCTGGTTTAAAAAATGCCTCCAAACTGCCCCAACAGTTGACTGAGTGAGGTTTTTCACTAGCCGATTATAAAAGATCACACAATTTAGTCACATAATCTAACTTGCCTCATTTGCCACTGGGAATAGTCTAAATCACTTTCACCCAGTCAATCCTATACAAGAAGAAATCTAAAGGCCCCAGTTTCTCAGATTTCCTGAAGTGACCTGTTCTAAATGGGCTTTGAATGCTTAGATACTTCTTATTGTATGAGAAAAAAAGGTTGCTATCATCCCTGTGAAATTCTATTTGAAGTGAGTGTATCTGTGTGTACTTGTGTTTAAAAGCACAGTAACGGCTAACGCATGATCACATCTACCCTCAGTGCTTACTCACCTCTCAATGCAAGAGCCTCATCTTGTCTCAGTACAGATGGAGTTACACAAGGTGAAGAGACAAATGCACATCCTCCTCTATGGCTATGAGGAAGAGTAAGGCAGGAAATCAATGCATTTGTGCTGCAGAAGTTAATGGCACAATCTAGCAAAAGCACATGGGTGCATATACTCCACAAGCAACACTCGGCACAGCTGTGCAAGGCTGCAGTGCACAGCACGGAACAGCTTGGCTGTGGGCAGCACTGAAGGAACCATAGATCCCTCATCCCTGTGGGCTGGGAGGTATTGCTGTTACACTTCCACAGCTCATTGCAGCTCCCTTGTGCAGTCCTGACAGTTACATTTGAAAAATACTTTGTGCAAATCAGTTTTGAGAAATGTCAAGTCCATGTGGAGAAACCAGGTCTGCAGCTTGGAAGGAAACTTTGCTGATAAAGACATGAAAATCACATTTGCTTCAGCAGAGTCTTTGAGAGTCAGGGAACTCTAATCCTGCTCTGAAGTGCATAACTGCAACTACAGCTGGGGCTCCTCCTGGTCACTATCACAATACAGCTGCCTGGCTGTCCAGTGAAGCTCCTTCACTTCCTTCTCCTTCCTTCACAACCAAGACAGTGCTGTTCAGATCCCATCGGTGTGTCCTCACGTAAAGGCACATCCTCATCCCCCTTCTGTGAGCAGACAGTGCCTGAGGTAGAAGTGATGGATGGTCTGATAAGTTGCGCTTTCCTTGTCTGTGCCAAAAGGCTGGGCCTGCCCTGCCCTCTCCTCACAGTGGGGACTCCCAGGCACAGGGACACTTACAGCAAGACAGCACAGGACCTTCGGCAATCTCCTAAGAGACACAGCGCAGCCTGGCATGCCCGACTGCAACCTACGTACGGGGTTCTTACGGGGTTCGCCCGGGTGCCCCGCACTGGGGCCCCAGAAGCCGCCCTCCACCCGACACTTAGGCCGCTCAGCGCCCAACCCCACATTTACCGCCCGACCCAGCGCGCTAACAATCTTATTGCGCCCGCCCGCACCACACCGTTACCGCGCCCACCGCCTTCTCCTAGCGCAGGCGCAACGCGATAGGGCAGGGGTGCGCATGTACACTGCCCTGGCCCCGCCCCTTTTCCCGGAAGCGGGAGATTGAAGCGCCGTGTCCGGTGAGGGTTCGGTCCGCTCGGCTCCTCTGCTCCCCAGAGTGCTGGGGTGGAACAGGGAGGAAGCCGGTCTCTCAGGGCTGTCCCTTTCTTCGGCTCTCATCCTGGATCTTGGCTCAGCTGATTCCCGGGGGCTCAGTTCGGGCCTCCCCTTGCGCCACGGCTTGTGGCTCGGGCTGCGGTTGTGTTGCTGTGCTCCGTTTCTGGGGTGGCTCTTGGCCTTCCATGGTACCTCACCTCAGAAAGAGCTCCTCGGGTCTGTGGCTGTGCTTATGGGCTGCCTTATGGCAGCCTTGTCTCTGCTTCTCTGCAGGGTGGAGAGCTGGCTGGAAAAATTGTTGAGTGGTAACAGAGCGTTTGGTTGGTGACAGGAGGGTGAAGAAGGAGCGAATGTTGTTGCATAGTGTAGCTATAAACAGGAAAAGTAAGACATGCAGCATCAGGGGCTTAGCCAAAGCAAAGAATCAAATTAGTACTGAAGTGCAAAATTGTCTTTTCCCCCTTCTAGCCCAAGTTTTCCTTACTGGACAAATGTATTTTTCTGTATGATGAATAACATCGCAGCTTAAAAATGTGAAGGATACTTGGGCTGAGATATTGGGGAAGGGTTTTAAAAGTGCAGGAGATCTGTGTGATCTGATATAGTGGAGGCATCCCTGCCTGTGGCAGGGGGTTTGAAATGAGATGATCTTTAATGTCCTTCCCAACCCAAACCATTCTGTGATTCTATGAATGTGCTGTGAAACAGAGAGTTAAAAGTAACAGCATTAGTGAAGCATTGGAAAAATTATTTATTGTGGTCATGGTTATTTGAAGACAATCGCATTGGAAGAGTCACAGGACAGCAAGATAGGATTCTGTTGAAGCTCTTAGGTTTGAAATGATTTTGCTGCTGGGATTACGTATTTATGACCTACTGTATACAGAGGCATGAAGTAGCTTCTAGGCTTTTGTTTACAGTAAGAAAGAAAAGCCTGCATTATATTTAATGGGTGCTATAGGCCTCCTGTTTAATTGATAAATTGCTAAAATACCCAATTAACTGGATTTTGTTTGCTAAAGTTCGGGAGGTTTTAAATCAAATACCATATGTTGAATTTTGAACAACTGGAGGAACGTTGGCTTGTAAGATAATTGAGGACCCGTGCCCTTTGGTGTAGGAGGAAGATCAGGTCATTTTTTAAAGGCTTCTGTTTTGAAACTTCTAATTGCAATGTGCAGCTAAAGGGAGGTGTAGCTGACAATTTTCCTGCTGCATTTTGGTCATTAGCAGGTCGTTCACAAGTGCTAAAGTAAGACAAACACTGCCAAAGCAATTTGAAGTTGGAATACACTGGGAGACCGGACTTGTCATTTTAATTGGGATTTTTTTCTGAGCAGACTGGGGGTGCTACTTTCGATTTAACATTCTACTTGTGTGGGTAATTTCCTTTTTAAGCAGCATCCCCAGAAGGCTCAAATGAGAGACTGGATTATTTTCAGACTTCTGTACCCAATTATTTTGTTTTCTGGAAAAGATTATTTTGTATATTGGGACAATAAAAATCTTGTGGTTCCAACAGTCCTTCTGTCACTACTTGGGATGCAGTTAAAATTAAAGGACTGGTTCTTCACAGCTGGTTTAGTAGTTACTATTCCTTTGAGTTAAACAAGCATTAAAGGTCATCCAGGTTAAGAAAATACAGTTTGTTTGGAGTGAGCTTTTTTGATGAGTTCAGTGTTGCAGGATCTGATCCATAGATGGACTGTAATGGGCTTTAAGTTGTCTTGCTCTTTTTTAGCACTCGAAAGAGGATACCGGGTAGGAAAAAAGCTATTGGGGAGAGTAACTGTAAGACTTTATAATATTTTTCATGTTTTGAAGAAAAAAATCCAGAGTTTTAGGAGTGAGGGGAAAAATAAACTACAAAATTCATAGCGTGGTGCTTTATAGCAGTTAGTAGTGTTGTTCCTCCTCTTGAAGCCACTCAGAAGCAAGATGTCTTTTTTGAACTTGCCAATTAGAAAATAAGCTTTCGTATTTCTTATTAGGGCTTTTTCCTCATTTCTGCAGCCACATGGCTCATTATAATCAGGTGAAAATGGCACCATACATAATTTATTCTGTCTTTTTAACAGAAATTGCAATCCATTGTGAGATGGAAGAACCAGTTCTTGATAAATTGCCATCTCTGTGCCATACTCCAAAGGATTCTGGGGCAGCAGCTCCACAGGCGACTAGTTCAGGGAAACAGGTATGAAAACTTACTTGGTTTCCCAATAATGTGACTTTTTGTAGTAAAAATATTTGTGAAATCATTAAGTAGTCAGAAGTCACTGAGATACTGTTGCTGGAAGGCTAAAGGTAGGCAGCTTAGACGCATAGCTACAAGGTTGTCCAGGTAAGGAATGTGCTCAGTGTACTTTGCTTTGAATATGCAGATGTTTGCTGTGAAAACAAAGTGATGGAGCTGTATAACCCAAATGCCATACTAATAAATGTAAATAGTATTTAGGGCTTGTGGTGGGGTTTGTTATGTTTGGTTTTTATTTAATCTGTCATCTTCAGTTTTCCCAAATCCTAATTTTCTAAGTTGCTGTGTATGCAGGCTGACCTGCTTACACTTGAACAAAATACACTGCTTTCAGTTTGTACATTCTCCATACTGCTGAGCTCTGCTTTGGTGTTCATCCTAGCATGTGTTATGGTGATGCCATCACACTCAGCATCTGGACCTGTACAGGATAGGGCTAGCTTGCAAGTGTTCCTTAACTAATTCTCCCCCATATTGTAGTATATTTTCACAAGTAAAAATATGAGTCATGTTATGAAACTCAACTCTTTCTTTGAAGAAAAAAATAATGGCTCTTTAGATGCTTATCAGTGAAGGATTTCAAAGCATGAAAAAGTCAAAATTAGATCATTTCTAATACTGTCAAGCAGAATAAAGATGTTTTATATTGGTACTCGTGTGTGTGGTGGGATGGAACAGCAAAAAAACCTAACCCTCATCTCCATTAAACTAAAGGAGGGAATTGAACTTGGTGGAATAATATCAGCCATGTCGAAATATGCCATATATTTTCTGCATAAAGACTGGATGAGTAGTTTTGCCTCTGCAGAATACAGGTTTTGCTCCCATAAAATGTGGAAGTAAATCTTTCCATATCTTGCAGCTGCATGTGCAGATACACATGAAAGGAGGATGTTTGTTCAAATTTGTGAAAACTATGGAGAAAATTAGGAATTCTGGCTTTACAATCATCTTTAAATATATATATTATAGTCTATGAAGATAGTAACCAGGATAAACAGTTCTTTGAAATTTGATCAAAAATTAGGTTATTCTGATCCATCTCTCCCTTTGGTTTTGCTTTAATATTTTCTAGCCAATGAGTGCAGCTCTGAGGGAGCGATTGAGGAAAACAAGACGTTCATTTAATGCTAATATTGCAGTGGCAAAGCGGCTCAAAATAAACACTGAAGAAAAAGACTGTCCTGATGCTTCCAAAGGGTGCCTGCCGAAGACAAGTATGGATTGTTCCACATTACAAGACAGTTCGGAAGGAAACCTGGAAGGAAATGGCACTGGACATATATGTGTCAAAAGTCCCTTACAGGAGAGTGGTCTCTGTGGATCTGCAGAGAATTCTGATGTGCTACAGGCTGATCATAGTCAGCAGCAGTCCCTGGAAGAAAAAGTAAGGCTGCTGAAACAAGTGCAAGAGAAAGAAGAACTACTTCGAAGGCTCAAACTGGTTAAGATGTATCGATCTAAGGTGAGGCAGACTTCTGGAAAAGCACTTTTTGGTCATTCTTTGAAATGGAATTGATAGTGTAATCATCACTTATTAATTTAAGTGGCAGTACTCACTCTTGTGTGGTGTTTGTGTAGTGTCTGTTTAAGGTGTTTTTTATAAAACTAGATCTGCAGGGTATCAAAAAGCTCCACATCTCAGCAAATGATAATGTTTGTTTGTTTGTTTGTCTCTTTTGTCCCAATTTCAGAACAACCTGTCTGAACTGCAGGCTCTGATAGTGAAATGGAGAAGTAGTACCCAGCTGATGCTGTATGAACTCCAGTCCGCCTTTTCTGCGGATGGCAAGAAAGTGAGCCTCACTCAACTGATAGATACTTTTGGATTAGAAGACCAACTACTGCACTACAGCAGGACAGAAGAAGATTTTGTAGATTCATAATCTACAGATGTAAAAAGCTTTGAATTACATACATGCAAAAGCAGAATTGAATGAACTGAATGAATTCTGATCACATAAGAAGTGTTTATCAGACAGTGGACTTTATGCGTTGAGGTTATGAGCGTTTCTTGGGAGATACTTGTAAAGCTGTGTACTTAGGTAATGCCTTTTACAGTGCCTACTGTATCTAAGAGAAAACACTGAACTCCTGCTGTTCTGGCTTAACAACTTGATTAGTGAATCATTATCAAATTAAATCAAGCCATACTTTAACAGGTAGAAGGCAGCCCATTCTTTGATTAGTCTTTGCAAGGTTATGTGTATTGATATAGTACCTCAGTTTGTCACTTCTGTTGGTGTTCTGATGGGGAAGAGTTCAGTTCTTTGTTCATAGATATGTCCCCATTTTGCACGTCTTCCTGCTGCATTTCAGTTACTGACAGCATTTTGCAAGTTAACTAATTCCTGTTGTTAATATTCTGAAGCCACAATGAGATGTTCTCAACAGCTTTAATTGTTCCTGAAGGAAATGTGCCATAATGCAGTCACTTTCAGGTACTGGTCCAGCCAGTTGTCTTCAGAAAGCTCTCTCTTAAGCATTCTCCCACAGCATGAGATAATGGAAGGGAAGGCAAGAAAACTGTAACCAACTGCTGTCTCCTCTACTATTTCATGTGAGAGCCAGGTATTTTCTCTCTTCAAACAAACAAGAAAAACAAGGCCTTATCTATAGGGAGTAATTCCAGTACAGCATCATAAAGCTGAATGAAACTTCAGCATTTCATTTGCCCTCCAATAAATGTCTTTTTAAAATGTTGTGGTTTTATCTTAGCTTGAAATTGCTTATTTTCTCATGATGACCTACATGTGTAGTGTGGTGACTTCTGCCTGATTTTATTTCTTTCAAATCTCTGTTTATCAAGTGTAATATGTGAGTCGTAACTACTCTGCAGCTCTCCCTGCTATGAATATTGTTTTATATATAATCACATTCCTTACTGGTTGTACCATAACTGGTTTGTTTACAGGTGCCATTTCCTGTTTCCCATGGGAAAGAAAATCAAAGATTGTACAAACCCTTTTAATATTGATAGGGCTTATTAGACTTAAATCTGTAGCCACAACTTGGTCTTAACAATATTGATTGTTGCTGTCCACAGAGAATTAATGAAGAGAACCGTTATTGCTAATCACATTTTGAGTATTAAAACACTATCTCTTCTGACACTTGAGGTTAGTAAAAAAAGATGATGGTGCCTGGTTCTCTTCACTGAGTTCCTTGGCAAATTTGCAGTTCTGCTCCTAGGCACGTTTCAGCAGGAAAACATTTTGCAAAAGGAATGAAGACATAACTGGAATCCTTACAGACCCCAGTTAGAGATAGTAAAGCAGAACAGGAGGTGGTGTACAGCTGTAAGGAGGTGGCATACACATTCCCAGCAGTAGTTTTCCTTGCAAGGGTAGAATTTTTTTTTAACTATGATACTTTAGAATCACAGAATGGTTTGGATTGGGTTGGAGAAGATCATCCACTTCCACCCCCTGCCACGGGCAGGGATGCCTCACCCTAGACCATGTCACTTAAGGTTCTGTCCAACCTGGCCTTGAACACAGTCACGGATGGAGCATTCACAACTTCCCTGGGCAACCCATTCCAGTGTCTCACCACCCTAACAGGGAAGAACTTCTTCCTTATATCTAACCTGAACTACCCCTGTTTAAGTTTAAACCCATTTCTTCTTGTCCTGTTGCTACGGTCGCTGATGAAGAGTCCTTCTCCAGTATCCTTGTAGGTCTCCTTCAGATACTGGAAGGCTACTATGAGTTTCACACACTTTTCTCCAGGCCGAACAGCCCCAACTTTCTCAGCCAACTCCCTTATCATCCTTCTCTGGACTTGTTCCAATAGTTCCATATCCTTGTTATGTAGAGGACACCAGAACTGCACACAATACTCCAAGTGGTGTCTCACAAGAGCAGAGTGACAGAATCACCTCCTTCGACCTGCTGGTCATGCTCCGTTTAATACAGCCCAGGATATGATTGGCTTTCTGGGCTGTGAGTGCATACTGAAGCTGGGTTATGGTCAGTTTCTCATTGACCAACACCCTCAAGTCCTCTTGAGGGTTGCTCTGAATCATTTCTGTGCCCTATCTGTAGCTGTTCCTGGATTGCCCTGACCCAGGCATAGGACCTGCTATTAATGCTCTTGCAGTGGAATGAGTTAAAAATTTATGTGAATTTATGAAAGAGGAAGAATTGACACATGTCATGGAAGAGGGAAATAAAGATACGCAGGTAGATCAATACCCAGCAGTAGTTAATTATTCCAAGGGTTCATTATTTTACTTAGCTGTCTTGGAGAGTTCTGGCAGGAGAATAGACTGCATATTGGTGTGAAGGAATTGGGAGATAGCAACTATCTCAGGAGGCCAGATGTTTCCAACCTGGTTTTCCTGTGATTCTGCCAGTGGTAGCAGCCACTGCTAATGGTGGCTGTGAGTAATTATGCTATCATAAGCCACAGCAGCTTTCAGGGTAGCAAGGGCAAGGTAGCACACATGGTCATGACAAAGCATACCTTTATCTCGCAACCTACACCTCTGCCATTGCAGGTGTAAATAGTTTTAAAGAAGCAAAATGGAATCAAAACCAGAGATGTAAATTTTAGCAGATGAAAATTCATTCAGTACTTCACTTTCAGAATGTTCTATAATTGCATATTGCAGACTAAGGCTATACAAATACACCCGTTCTTCTATCAGACTACAATATCTTGTACCCTGTTTTCTGAAATGAGCTATAGGGTTTATATAATCAAAACAGCAGAAATAAATCTCGTGAACTGAAATAAGTATAAAACATACAAAACAGACAAACATACATCTTTCAAACAGGTCATTTTTAAAGAAAATACAGAAGAATTATGTTTGTGGAAAGTTAAGTTCTGGGAGAAAAAGTAGATGTCAAAGCTCCTTTTCTTAGCCATGACCATGGTATTGTGTATCTACCTGGACTCTCAGCTTTAAAGAACAGGGAATAGTCTTGATCGCAGTCTTTCAACTTGTGCCTGAAGAATTTCAAACTCTTCTTTCTCTTCCTTGATCTGCCCCCGAAGGTGTTTCTGCTTCAAAATCTCTCGGTAGCGCCGCCTTGCAACCTTTTCAGCAATATGCCTTGTGTCTGCAGAAAACAAAATAGTAGGGTCAGCCTGTACTTGTAGGGGATGCACAGTCTATATTTCTATTGGACACATCCTGGGGTTATTCCAAGTCCTGTATAAAATAGGCAAGCACTTAAAAGAAGGCTCACAGTTGGACTTAAGAGCCTATATAGTACTGAATAAAGCAAAAACAAATTCCAGAAGGCACTGGGAATGCTTCCTTTAGTTTCTAACAAGTATTTTGAATATCTGTTTTCCATTAGTGGAAAGAACTCTACAGTTTTCCTAATAATGAATACCATTCTCAGCTTCACATTACTACCTCTGATCCCTTCAGTGGTGAAAGCAAGTGGGCTGAACAGTTCTGAGAAAGAATGAAAGCCCTTTGCCTGATGAGGATATTAATGACTGTAATATTCTGACTTGAATAGTTTCAGCAATTTAGGTAGTTAGCTTTGGGTACAAGAACAACAGTCTCTAGGTATGCTCTTAAATAAACAATGTTAAACTGTTGTGGGAGAAAGGGCACTGCTAGTTTTGCACACAGTAATCAATCAATAGGTGCTCTTTGCCCCTTAGCCAATGCTGATGGAGAACAGAACTGTGTAGCCTTGGAGGTACTTTCTGAATGTTCTTTGTTTGTGACTTAAGTGTGTTACTGTGACTCACCAGCTGCCTCAAAGATATGCCTCCTTTCTGAAGTAGAGACCAGCATTTCTTTCAACTCCAGGCTGAGCTCATAGTTTTCTTGCTCTTTTAAACTGATGCACTTCTCTAATTCTTTAACTTTTTTCTGTCGATTCTTCACATTCTTCTTATGCAGCTGTCCATTTCCAAACGAATAAAGCAAATATAGGAGATTATACAAAAACTGTTCTGACAAACTTATGAAAGAAACCTATAATCATAGGCACTGTATGGTAGCTCAATGAACTTGTGTATTTTGGTTTAACTAACAGGACATTCTAGCTTTACTTTGTATAGTGTCTTTCATGCACACTGTATTACAGTATGCTTTATGTAATTTAAGTGGCTGACAAGGACCAAAGTATGGGCCAGGGAGAGAGATCTATTAAAGATAAAACTTGAAAGGCAAAGGGAGTGGAGGAAGCAAATGGAATCAATGAGTTGAGAAACTTTCTTGGCTTCTAGGAGCTGCTAAAGAAAGGGTGGTCATGCTGAAGTTGTTGGATGGGCTGTAGAGGGACAAAAGAAATACTAAAGTTTGAAGAGGAAGAGGAGGCTCATGCCAGCTAAAACAACCTAGAAAAAAATTCAGTGGAATCACTTGAAAACAAGGATAATGATAATTTGAATGCTGAAATAGATGAGGGAGCCAGCGAATCAGACAGTTGTGTCCCATTTTGAATACAGGGGGGCAGTGATATTAGGAACAGGCTGGCACTCCTGAAGAGAAACATTAAGCAGTGAACACTGGAAGAATGCTTCTTTAGGAATGAGAGAGTGACTTTTATAGGTAATGCTGTGTACAAAGTGATAAGCAGATCTGCATTCAGATGTTCAGGAAGGGAAGCATTTAGTTCTAGTAACAGGGTAAGTAGGTTTCTCTCTATAGAGTTGATCTATGCAGCAATCCATGTATGATGACTGCTTCCAAAGACTTTAGAGAACTGCTGTTGTAGACAGCTCAGTGCAAGCTGAAGAAACTATTTAAAAGCAGATGAACAAATACATGGAAGTAGATAGATAATCCATCTGTGTGTACTGTTATGGCTATGCTGCAAGAGTCCTTGGCTTAGTATGCCTATATCAGTTGCACTTAATCCTTACAAATACCTCTTGCTAATGAAGGAGATGAGTTGCACTTAAACTAAAGATGTTTCTCATATGTGGTGGTTCTTTTAGGATTTACCTTATCCATCATGCCAAGAGTCTGCTCCATCACTGAAATGTGGTGGGCAACATTGCTGTTGTAGTTCGGCACAGTCAGGAGCTGATGAATTAAAACCAGAAAGAAACTATCTTATTAAGCCTATTTGTTCTCAACAATTTCCCACTTCTGTAAAGACAATTATATTATGTGAAACTCAAAGCCCCTAAAATTCTACACAGGCAAAGTGCTGTACAGTCTGTCTTTAGGCCAGAGAAGAAAGTGATTGTTTTCTGTCAAGTGGCTTCCTAGTTCTTATTTCTCTTACTATTCTTGTATCTGCATAGTAATTCAAGTTTCAGACAATTTATTGGAGATTTTTCTTGGGGACAGTGCTACTATAATACTTCTTTATCAAATGGCAAATGGTAGAACAGGCCATATGACCCATAATGGGCAGTAGACAGGTTTCTGTAGACAGAGATTCATCCCCACCAAAGTGACTGGTAAAATTTTGTGGACTTCTCTAGTTAGAGGAGGAGAAACAGAAAAGACCCAGCAGGCTCCTTGCCTACACCACCAAACTTCTTTCATGCACTGCTTTGTTAACAGCCCTCTTTCCAGGTGTTCTCAGGTCCTTGTCCACACACATTTATACAAGCCATCTTTCTTTCTGTTCCTGTTGGGGTCTCTGTTGCCTTGTCTTTTCCACTAACCTCACATTTCTACTCATGAAATGATGTCAAGCCCCTCAGACCATTCAGATTCTGATTAAACTGGTGTCTGCCTCTGCCATGGGCAAGTCTTCTGAAGGGCAGTAGTTCCTCTGTTCATCAGTTTAAATTAAGTTTGAGCTAAAGGCAACACTCTGATGATGAATGTGCTACAAGAACTTTTCAGCGTGTTGTCACATCACCTTGTTGAAAAGCTGTTTTGTTAGTGTTAGTTATGGAAGTCCCTTGGGTGTGATTCAGAAGTGAACAAGCAGTTTGGAGAGCAGCAAAACAAATGAAGCCTGAGCAAAACATGTGTTCTGGATTTTCTTTTCATCTTTTGATTGAATTGCAATACCCTTACACGTTCTTCAACATTCTTCATTCTCTGTGCTTGCTTTATAGCTCTCCCCCACTGAAATATACCAATCCTACAACATCCCTTACTATAAGCCCTTATGCCCCCCACCTCACTGCCTTAGTTTCATCAGCTTTCTCTGCAATCCTCTACATCCCATACTGCAATACCCTCAGGTTTCCCCTACAACCTTTCTTGCTCCTCTCTTCTCCCACTGGTATCCTTGTCTCCCGCAACCTTTACCTGTGTTTTCTGGCCTGCCAGCTGGGCTTGTTCAAAGTTATGTGGGTGCTGATTTGCTGGCCAACTGCTGCCTCTTGCTCACCAGGCATGGCAAAACTAACTACCTGTCATTCAGGGTCAACAAATGGCAGTGAGCAGGGCTCAGTGAGGCTCCCGTGGGAATGCTCAGTCTTTGTACCCTGAGCAAAAATTACGTTGTTCCTGTGAGATACCAGATGAGGGCACTTCAGACCTTTCACTTTAAAGGAAATTACAGTGTCTGATTTAAAAAATCTGGGGTTTGTGGCTGCAAAACCCTGATTCCTTACTTTCATTGCCAATTTTGAAATACTAAAATTTAGGGCTAATTTTGCCTTCACTTATGCCTGAACATACTAAAGAACTTCATAACTGAACAATCTCAAGGGTAAAACTGAATTGCTGAACTATCAGGCATCAGGTTTCTCAGTAGAAGTAAGAGATGAGGCAGAAATGATCTTACAAGTATAGGCAGCAAAATATTCTTCAGTCACAATGTGAATTAGAGAAAGTAACTCACTAGCTGGCGATCTCTGGAAATAATTAATGATACAATATCCCGAGCCTTCTGATGCAGATCTTCTATCTGCATTCTCATTTTCCTGTGTTCCCATTCCAGCTGAAATATCCCTTTAGAGAAGTCTTTATATTCCACCATGCTAGCAATTTTTTTTTCTCCTTGAACCTGAAAAAAAATAGATTAATCTTAATTAATACACTTTACAGATTATGGAATTCTTATTTGCAACAAGATAGGTAAGTTTCCAAAGTTATAATTTTAGGAAGGAAAACATGCTATATTGCACTCTTTTTCCAGACTTTGCTCCAGATGGTTATCTTTTGTGGAATTTCGTGCCCTTTTATGCTCTGTGGCACAGCCTTGGATCATAAAGGGAGATGAAGAAAGTTAGAACTATGCTCTCCCTCCATCTTTCTATAAGAATGTGAAGGCATTTTAGCACTACAAAAATATAAGCTTGCTCTGTATAAAGTGTTTTGGTGTTGCTACTGAAGGCTTTGCGTAGCAGCAGTAAGAAGCTATTTTTGTACAGCGAGAACACCTAAAAAAAGAATGTTTAATGAGAGTATCATAGAACCACAGAATTATAGAATCCCAGGTTGGAAAGGACCTCAAGGGTCATCTGGTCAAATTTTGCTTGGCAAACACAGCCTAGACAAGATGGCCGAGCACCCTCTCCAGCTGCATCTTGAAAGTGTTCAATATTGAGAAATCCACCATTTCCCTGAGGAGATTATTCCAAAGGCTGATTTGTTCTCACTGTGAAGAATTTTCTTCTAGTATCCAACCGGAATCTCCCCAGGAGTAACTTGTGCCCATTATCACTCATCTTTCCCATGTGATACCTGTTAAAAGGAAGTCTCCGTCTTCTTTGTAGCCACCCTTTAAATACTAGACCAAGCTGATGAGGTCTCCCCTGAGCCTTCTTTTCTCTAGGCTGAACAAACCCAGGTCTTGCAGCCTTTCCTCATTCAGTAGGCTTCCCAGTCCTTTGATCATCATTGTGGCCCTTCTCTGGACCCTCATTTTTATATAGCAGGGACCAAAACTGAATGCAGTATTCCAGGGGTGGCTTGACAAGAGCTGAGCAGAGTGGGACAGTAACTTCCCTATCTCCACTGGTGATACCCGTGTTGATCTCTTCAGCAAAGTAAATCCCAGCCTGTGCTGTACTTTCAACAACCCTCATGGGAAAAGTGTTTTCTTATGCTTAAGTTGGATGTCCTATATTTCTATGTATACCAATTTTCTCTGTCTGTCACTGAGCATCACTGAGAAGAGTCCGGCTCTGTTGTCCTTACTCCCCACCATTAGTTTTTTATATGCATTATTAAGATTCCCTCAAGCCTTAACCTCCTTAACCTCCTTCTTGAGATTAAACAATTCCAGCTCTCTTAACCTATCCTCATACTTTAGATGCTTCAAAGCCTTAATTACATTAGTGACGTATCACTGGATTTGCTCCAGTATGCCTATGTCTTCCTTTTACTGGAGAACATATAGTGGACCAAATATTCTAGATATTAACCTTTCAACTTGTATTATTTTGATTGCAGAATCATAGAATCACAGAATAGTTAGGGTTGGTAAGGATCTTAAGTTTACCTAGTTCCAACTCTCCTGCTAGACCATGTCACCAGAATATAACCTCTAGAATTTCTTTTCCATACATTTGCCATTGGGTCCTATACAAAATTAACAGTTATCATCTTTGTGATATTTATGTTCAGAAGAAAAGTCCTGAGACTGAGTATTGTCTTCCTTGTATTATATAAGGAAGAAGGAGAGAAGGCAGAAGTTATGGCTGATGATAGTGCATCTTGCTGTCTGATTGGAAGTCTGAGCTCTCAGTATGGTGGAGACACATCTATCCTATACAGCCAATGGGACTTGCACACCAGGGAGCAGAAAGTCAACCAGATAGTATTATTGAAGGTGAGGTCTTCTTAAATTTGTATTACTGCAGTGACACTGTCTTACCTATTGGTTCTCATAGCAGTCACAGCCACTGTTAGATTTTGGGCCTACTGACAGCTGTACAATGGAGAGTCACATAGGTCTCTGAGTTACTGAGGTGAAAGCTGATAAATGCACACGGTGCAGTAGAGCACAATGTGGATTTGTCACCTCAGGTCTGGAAGAAAAACATTTTAATGGAATTGGTTATACAATTTGAAGGTATCTGTATTTGCCCACTGTGCTTGAAGAGTTTGTATAGTCAAAGCTAGCTTGTATATCTCAGCATGCCCTGTGAAAACATGAGCACTTCCCTATTATTTGCTATCGAATGAAAGATCAGCTGGATCCTCACACCATTTCCTTTCTCTCCAGTCTTAACCATACCTTTATTTGGGGTCTTTAATGTTCCTGTTATTTATTATTCATTACTAGCAAACTCTCTTACTTCTCTTATCCCAGACAATTTAAGTCATAAACATACTACAGAATAGGCTTCTTACAAAGATAATCTTCAAGAGTATAAGTAGTTAAATTATTATAAAGCATTGCCTCCTCAGAGCTCTTTACGGCTGTAAGTGGTAGTAGAGCTCAATAATTCCGCATTTTAATACATAAAATCTAGTAGATAAGCTAGTGTTTAAAGTAAATGGGAAGAAGCACAAGGAGCTGTGAGCTTGGATGTAACAAGTTTTTTCTACTGTATGGCTTTCAAGACTTGTATTATATATCCAAGTATAAATAGCTCTTCAGTATTCCTGGCCAACACAGTGAGCTTGCTCATAGCTACATGGCTGAATAGACATTGAGCACAACCTTTTTTCTCCCAGCAACATTGTACCTTACCTGCCAGGCTGCCTTACTGCATCCTAACTTACTATTATAATGGAAATAAATGAAATGTGTCCAACATGGACACAAATATTTATTATAATGCAAATTGCAAGCAGCGAAGCATCTCAAAACATGAAGTTTAAATAGAACTGAAATCCTTCTCATATTTCATTTTTGTAAATTGACACATTAGAAGAGACACATGGTTTGCTCTCTTAATATTCTACTTTGCTGTGTTGAGATCAATTAACTAAAGGAAGAATTTATCCACTAAGAATATATACTTGTTAAAAACATTTTAATGTCTTAGGTATTTTTAAATATTAGCTTCTGATGTTTGTTTATTTAATGGGCACATTTTACTTACATATGTCAGACAGAAAAGCACATGAATGCATACTGAAACTACAGGTTCCATCACTTAGAAATCAGGTATGTATGTCCTTAGCTGTGCCTCCCTGCACCTGTGATTTACAATCTATACATTTGTAGGTCACATGTTTTTTTCTTTGAAGTCCCTTCTTCTTTCAGCTGATGAGTGCAAAAACCAGTAAATATAAGGCAGCTGAATTTTTTTATCTAGTTTTGGCTGCAGTATGTTTCATTCAGAATCCTTGTCAAATGGCAAATACACAGAAAAAAATGGAATAAGATTTTCTAGGGAAAATAGGGGGAAAAAAAAAAAAAACAAAAAAAAACCAAAACCAAAACCAGATACTCTGCTGATCTCTTTTTAAAAAATAGATTGAACTTGCCCTTTTAAATATTCACCAAAGGGCTTTACCTGTCGCACATGCAAATACACATATATGATTCTGATGGCTTGAGGGATTATATGTAATCGTGGATGGGTGTGACCTGTGCAGCATTGCTGTTTCCTTTTTTGGTATTTCAGGACATCATTTACAACTTGAAAACTGCTTTTAATAAGGAATTTGACGAAGTGACACGACAAAAGGAGCAGGACATAGCACGAGTGAGAGAAAGAAACCTGAGGATCCGTGAAATCTTGGCACAACTTGAACTCCAAGGGGAAGTGTGGGAGCCAGCTCTTACAGATGATGAGATGCCAGAGCGAGCACTCACTGTTCAGGATTCAGAGGTGTCTGAAAAATCAGTCCTTCTCTTCCACCCACTCAAATACTGTTCTTTAACTCTTCTCATTCCAGACATTGTGTCACTACGGAGGTGCCTGTGTACTTAAAATCATCTTTTTGAGTCTTTTGCTTCCCTTTCCTTTTTAGGGAGAAAACTCTTTATAAGTCAATCTGAAATGAATAAATGTATACAATCTTACTTTATTGCTATTAAAAGCTTTTAATTGTCCATAGGCTAGGTAGAAATTCCCCCTGTTCTTGATAATGAGATTCAAACCAGGCTCACAGGGATTAACATCCATAGATAAGGGTTTCTCTTTTCTCTGAGCACCATTTTGAAACTAAGTAGTTTCAAACTAAGTATTTAGGAACTAAAGGATACTTAGTATTGTACTTCTGAATAAAATTGATAATTTATAAGAAACACCATATTTCTTAAACAATATATTTCGCTGATCTCACTGCACTTTTGTTCAGACTTCCCTCACTTCTTTCTGCTCTCCCACCAGTCCATGATACTCTGCTGTCAGAAAAGGTATGGACAAAACACAATTCATTTCAACAAAAATAAGGGTAGTTTATATTTTAGCATTTTTAAATGTAGCTTTTGGAGCTGTTCAAAAGAACAATTTTCTTCTTGATGAATACCACTGCAGAGCAGAGAGACAAAAAGCATTAAGGATTAGTATAACACCATTGTAGTGGTTCAATCCCAGCTGGCAGCTAAGCACCACACAGCTGCTTGCTCGCTCCCTGGTGGGATGGGGAAAAGTAAAGATGAGAAAACTCATAGGCTGAGATAAGAACAGTTTAATAATTGAAACAAAATAAATTATAATAATAGTAATAATAACAACAGCAATAACAGTAAATTATAATGAAAAGGAAAATAGAGGAATAAAACCCCAGAAAAAAAAGTGATGCAAATGAAAAACAATTGCTCACCACCAATCAAACAATGCTCAGCCTGTTTCCGAGCTTTGGCCGACTTTCTCCCTAGTTTATATGCTGAGGATGACATCATATGTATGGAATATCCCTTTGGCCAGTTTGGTTCAGCTGTCCTGGCTGTGTCCCCTCCCAGCTTCTTGTGCCTGCCCAGTCCCCTCCCTGGCAGGCAGCATGGGAAACTGAAAGCCCTTGACTTCATGTAAGCACTGCTCAGCAACAACTAAACATTGGTGTGTTATGAACATTACTCTCACCGCAAAAGCAAAACACAGCACTGTACCAGCTACTAGGAAGAAAAAAGCTGAAACCAGGATGCCCACCTTTACAAGTGTTCTTAGTCCACATATGATCGTGTTTGGAGAAAAGAACCTTGATATAAATGTCATTTTCTTCCTTCAGATTAAAGCTGAAAAATACTTGACTCAAGAAGAGAGAGAAAAAGCAGAAATGCTGGCTAGGCTTGAAATGGAAGGACAACTTGCTGCTACGGTACTTTAAGTAGTATCCTTTTACTGAATAGCCCTTTGTCTCTGGTTAAGCTTATATTGTTAATGCTGCACTGGAATATTCCAGTAAAGTAGTATGAAAAAATAAATTTCAAATGGTAGGTAATGATAATGTGTTCCTTTTTCCTCTTATTATCATTTACAATCACATAATCCTTTACTACATAGACCATCTGGGGGAAGAAAAGATTTAGTGTTAAGCTCACAATTTTTAATGTGCTTAGTGGCAATTAAAAATACCATATCAGGTGACTGGGAACTAGATACATTTCTAAATGCATGCTATTGCTCAGTCAAAAGCTTTGTGCTTGATAGGTGTTTGCTGGCTGAGCAACTTCTGCTCTTTAGGGATCAGACTAGAAGATCATAATGCTTTCCTCTGGCTTTAAAATACATCTGTGAAAAGCCTAAGATGGTTGTGGCTTCCAGAAAAGATGCACATTGAGACAGTGGCACTACAACTTCCTTCATCCTAGCCTGCCATCTTCCCAGAGGTAGTCTATGTGTTTGTATTCTTTCCAAACCTGCCAGAATGTCAGTTGCAGGAATCTACTTGGTATAGGAATATCTGACCACCAGAAAACACTCTGAGACTTTTAGCATATTTCACATGCATCACTGAAGAGCATTAAACTCCCAGTGACCCACAGAAGGACTATACGGGTGTTGTAGAAGTGCACTATCCTATTATCATTCCCAAAACCTCCAATTTCTCTACTTCCTTTTTTACCCTAAAATACTTTTGGTGGTTTTTCCCAGGACAATGAGAGGCTGCGTGCTCTTGATGACATGATGGGTGGAGTGCTAGAAGTCAAAAAGGAAGACATCCTGAAAATGGTGAGTTGTGTTTCCAACATATCATTTGGGTAGCTTGTGGGCTTTTAAAGAAATGTGAAATACTATTAGCAAATATTTCCAACCTAAGTGATGGAAGAAAGTCAGAGAATTGTAGAACTGCATTATGCCTAGATTGTCTCCATAAGAGACCATATACTGGACTCAAAAGAGACCACAGGATTCAAGTGCCTGCATATAATTTACCCATCAACACCTGTCCCTGTCACAGTGTAATACTGAAGGTATATAATCTAGTATTACCATTACAGTAACATATATGTTATTTAGAGTTAAGGCTTCTGCCTTACTTACCACTAAGACATATCTTTCATTAAATTTGACATGTCATAGAGTTTGTTAGTATGCTGATGGAGACCTCATATTACTTTTGAAGCATTTTTGTCTTTAATGTTTCCAGGATATTCCTCCACCTGCTTTTATATCCAAACCTGAGCATGTTTGGACTGATGAAGAACAGAAAAAATTTAAAGACTATGAGAAAAAAGTCAAGAAGCTGAATGAAGAAAAAGAAAATTACAGAATGGTAAATTAAAAGGAGAAAAGTTGTGAGTTTGTTCACAGTGCTCATGACCAAAGCTTCTGATCTTTCTCAGGAGCTACTTCTAAAAATGAATACTAATAAATAAATGAACAAAGAATAAATGAAAAACAAAGATCATGTGGCATATTAAATAACTCCTAGCTTAGACAGCAATGTAAGTCAATCTCTATTTACACCAATTAATATGTGCCAAAACTTGTGATATTTGACAAAAGGGAACTTTCTTTCACAAGTGTACAAGTAGTCTGAAAATGAGGGTTTTTTTCAGGTTCCATGCTCAGATTTGCTGATTCCATACAAAAATAATAGTTACATTTGTCCTTCAAAGTGGTATTTGAACAACATAACTTGGTAGCTTGGTAGCACTCTCCTTCTAAACAAGTAATTTTTGGAACCTTTTGGCTGAAGAATAGAGTTCCAAATTGTGTGTTCTCCAGCATCTGATATACAACATCAGAGCTTATTTGTTCCTTCAGAAGTAATATTTCTGCTTTTGTCCTTCCTTTCCCAGTCGCTGGAAGATGAATTGAAGAAGCTTGAAGCTTCTATACAAGAAACAACACAGAATTTTGATGAGACTGTGCGCAAACTCTCAGAAAAGAAAGTGAAATTAGAGATGGCCATCTATCAGGTATTGCAGAGAACATTCATTTCTCATCTATGCCTCTGTGCAGCAGGAATATTAATTTATTTTTTATTACAATCATTTCACAGGAAGAACTCAAAATAGTCAATCTTGTTTATGCTCTAATGTTGGATGAAGAGTTGGGCACCAGAGAAACCGGACTGCGTAATTTTCTTATGAAAAAGGAGAAAAAAAAAGTAAGTTGCCATTTGAAATGTTGTTCTTGGGAAAAGAGTAATATTTAAAATGTACTTTCTTGTGAAGACTGCTTTTTCCAAATCAAAATTTTGCTATAAATGATTTTCTGACAATTTGCAGGGTCACTTTATTTCTTTTTTTGCAACTGGTGCAGGTGACAGCCATTATAAATACACATGGTTTTGAATAGATACTCATCTTGGTTCATCTAGAATTCTTTGGTAAAGCTCCACACATTCAAAACGGCATGCTGCTATTTCTTTTCTATATATAGTATTTTTTAGTATATAGCATGTTTAGTATATAGCATTTTTAGTATAGAAGCACCAATTATGATGCTTTTATGACAGGAAGGTGCACAAAAGAATGTGTAATGCCATCACATTTTCCACTTAATGTCTAATGTAGACCAGGGCCACACTGACTTGTTTGCCAGTTCAAAGCATAGAGAGAGGTTGTGTATGAGTATTCGACCATGGAAGCAGAACATACGATGGAGTACAAAGTGTTTATAGCCGTATTGACCAGTTTAACCTCCTGAAGAGTTTACCCATCCCTGTAAAAGCATACATAAAAAAAAGACTGGAGAGTACAAGTAGTAGATCTAGATTTCAGCGTGAGTGCTTACTGCCCACAGTAATAACTTTGAGTGACAGTTCCTATTCCTGTGTCCTGCCAATACTTGTGTGACTCAGGTGATTTAAGTGGTGGCAATCTGCAGGTTGGTTCTGGTGCTTGGGACAATATAGCCCATTTGCCCGTTTGTCTTCATGGACTTGTTCCTGAGTCCACATTTCTGTGGACTATACTAAAATACATATATATACACACATACATATGTCAGATCTACTCAATCTGTACAGACTTCTGTATTTGGAGCTGCAAGGAGCCATTTGTATGTGAGCTACAGGGAGATGGTCCAAAGTATAAGCTAAACCACTTCTAAAAGTATGTGAGGCCAAGTGTATACCAGCATATGTTTTTCAAAATACAACTTTTTTGTTTTCCTTCATTTTTTAAATGTTCCCATTGGTATAACTTTTGGTCCATGCAAACTGTCAAACACATCAACACAGTCTCCTCAGCAGAATATAAGCATTGAACAGCCTCAATAAAACAGATGAGCTTAGTATCCTGACATGTAGCAGAACTGTCATGACAACGGGAAAACTGCACTCTAAAATCATAGAACCATAGAATAGTTAGGGTTGGAAAGGACCTTAACATCATCCAGTT
>JBAFWW010000782.1:1516-23693 GCA_036873685.1 Agapornis canus | reverse complement strand
GGAGGTCTCCTGGCCCTCCTGCTGCACTTCCTTCTAGTTGGGATGCAACACTCCCGAGCTTGTAGCAGGTGATCCTTGAATATCAACCAACAGTCTTGGGCCCCCTTGGAAGTTCTGTCATTTACAGTAACTTTATCAAAACTGTCATAGGTTCTAATGCTCAGTACTGCTTCTTGTGTTTGTGGCTGAAGCCTGATTGCCGTCTTATCCCAGGGCCAAAAGTTCTATGCTGGAGAATGGGTGTCAGCTCTTAATATAGTTACTTGTTATTTATGAGAGACAAATACAGGTTGGGGGGCTTATTCATTGAAATAAGTATAATGTAGAATAAAAAATTAAGTTAGTTGATCACAGTGGAGAAATGTTTCTGCATGAAAATAGGTACCTGGGCTTCTTAGTCAGGGAAGGGTTGTGTGTGTGGTGGTGTAGGGGATAGGGTGGGGAGATTAGGAAGAGCCAGTGGCTGAAAGATCAAACATGAAGTTAAGAAAAAACCTATGCACCACACAGATAAGGTGATGGGTGGAACAAACTTCATAATGGCTTTATTTTGTTTGGTGTTCTGTAGCCAAACTATCATTTTACTGTTCAACACAATGCAAAATCTATGTATGTGGCATAGAAAAGGCAAGGTGATTTAGTGGTTTCTCTCTAATCGTTTTTTCCCCAATCTCTGCGCTTCATAAGTCTTTTGAAAGATTTTATTGATGCATACTGAAACTAGCAAGATTCATTTCATGTGCAGAAAAGATCTTGGAGTGCAAGTTTAAAAGTTTGGATGCTGAATGAGTTCCTCAGGAGATAGCACTGCTCTTTTTCCTTGTGGTAAGTGCAAGGACAGTGTGAAGGAAAGACTATTCTGAATTTTTGACCACATTTTAAAATTACAACTGGTAGCTCTGAACTGTGAGTTGATATATAGCTTGCTGTGTTTTGGTATCTGTAGCCCCTAATATCTGGAGCAGGAGACAACAGCCAGAGGAACACAAGAAGTGATTTCAATGTGTGTCCTGCAGTAATTGTAAGAAAGCCTTGGAACTAGATGAACTTACCATTCTATGATTCTGTTGTTACTGAGTTGTTTCAGCTTGGGTGACTGAGAGGGTTCGGTACTCTCTTTTGATTAATAAACCAAACTAGAACAGAGGTTTTCAGCTCTGGTGGCTGCAGGAGCCGAGGCGGAAGCAGGCATCATCGTGAGGCTGCTAGAAGGCACGTGGAGCTGTTTATAGCACTGCAAGGCAGTTGGGTGTTATCTGGGATTTGCAGCCCTCCACTAGCAAAATGTCTTCTTTTTTTATTTTTTTTCTTTATTTATTTTATTTTTTTTTTTTCCCAGCACTGTTGAAACAAGAATGATTTGGTATTATTTTAGAAATGCAAAGCTAAACAAATTAAATCCTACTTTAGTCTTATGGATTTGGAAATTGGTTTTACATGCTTTTGTCTCATCCTGGCTGGATGAATCTAATTCTCTTTTTAGTTTTGTCAGTGCTGCTGCTGCAGAACTTACGTACTGATGGCAGTGGCAGCGGTGATCAGTGGGTCCCAGGGGAAGAGCAAGGCTTGTAGAGGTGAGGGCTCAAGTCCATCTCTCTCATTTTCTCCTGGTTTGTCTTGAAGTTAAAAAAGTCTTGCTGTTCAGGAAGCAGTCAAGTTTATCAGGAGGAGTCATAACCTTGGTTAAATGATGGTAGCATGATTGAATCATAGACTCATACCATACCAGGTTGGAAGCGTCCTGAGACAAGGATTGTCTGGTCCAGCCTTTATAGGCAAAGCATGACCTAGACTAGATGGTCCAGCTCCCTGTCCAGATGAATTTTAAAAGTGTCCAACACTGGGCAATCCACCACTTCCATGGGGAGATGATTCCGATGCCTGATTGTTCTCTTTGTGAAAAAGTTCACTCTTATGTCCAGTCAGAATCTCCCCAGGAGTCACTTGTATCCATTACCCCTCGTCTTTTCCAAGTGACTACTTGGAGTCTCCATTGTCTTTGTAGCCACCCTTTAAATACTGGAACATGGTGGACAAGTCTCCCCTGAGCCGTCTTTTCTCTAGGCTGAACAAACCCAGGTCTCTCAGCAGGCTTCCCAGCCTCACATAGCAGGCTTCCCAGCCCTTGAATCATCTTTATGGCCTCTCTCTGTACACTGTCCAGCCTGTCTGCATCTTTTTTTGTGTAGTGGGGACCAATTCTGAACAGATGTTCTCTCACAAGCTCTGATTGGATCCCTTCCCCTTAGTTAACATAATTAAGATGGATATTAAAAGTCAATTTATCCTATACCAAATTAGAGCTTTAAGTAAGTGAGAAACTCTTTAGGGGCATTCCTGACAATGATAGAAAAAAAAAATATCTAAAGATGAGTCTTAAGTATTTGTTACGTGCTGTTGTGCCATTCATGAAGAGAGATTTTGGAATGAGAATAGTGATACTCCACCAGTAATTCAAGATCTGTTCCCTCAAAGGAGAAATAGTTACTTTTTCTGGAATGAAGGAAAAATAATTTCACACAGTAAAGGATGTTAATTGCTGTAAGGGTTACTGTAGTTGTACACAGTTTCCTGGTTTCTTAGGCCAGACTATGATACAATATGTAAATAGTGTCTCATAAAGCCAGTAAAAAGATAACTTCAAGGAAAAAGCGTGACCTTAGCAAGAATGGCAGGACAGCTATTCCAGAAGCAGCAAAAGCATATCATGGTACTGACTATTTGTAATCCCTTAATTAGATGATTAAGGATTCACCTCCAGCTAGAGGATGTATCTTTATGCTTTTTTTTTTGTATTGCAAACAATGTATGAGCTTCTTTTTCAATTGCAAATGCTATAAAATTTTGCCAAAAAAGTTCTTATTTTTCCTTGCCCCACTAGTATTTCAATTCATGGAAACATTATAATGCATTCAAGATTTCTGTATTATTGTTATAGCTAAGAGAGAGATAATCGATCTCTGTTAGCATATTTTTTTGAGCCAGTATTTAAACTGCCCTGGGAATATTTGAGAATACATAGTAAAATCAAATTATTTTTGCTTACAGTATTATGTGAGCACTGACCCTATATTCTACTAGGTATGGAAAATTAAAGTGACTATTTGCTTACAGGTGATTATATGGCTCTGATCGTATGTCATGGAGGAAAGTTCTGTGAAAAAGACCTTATTTGTTCTTAAAGGCAATGCAACAAAATTTTCAGTTGCTTTTCCCTGTTTACCAGAAGAGTTTCAGACCTATTGCAATATTTTATCTAGCCAGCCTTGAATGCATGGAAATGTTCAAGTACAAAAGTGTAGCTTCACAAAATAGTTCTCTCTTGAAGTGAAATTTGAATTTTCAGGGGACGTTTAAGTATTTAGGGAAAATGAAGATTGGGTGAAGTCAGGAAAGACTCATTGATGGTATTCTACTTGCATTCCTTTCAGAATGCATATACCATGATCATGTTTTGATTTCATCAGAATAATTGCCTTTATTTGGTTTGGGGAAAAAAAAAAAAATAAGGCTAAACAAAAGACAGGTGTGAATTGCTACATGACCGTTATTACGCACTGGGAGTCAGAAGAGAAGTTATTATGGTTTCAGTTACAGATAGGACAAACTTCAAAAGCATAATAAAGATGAATTGTAAATTAAAATGAAATTTAAAAGTATCATTTTAAGCACTATACTGAAGATCCTGAAAATGGAGCTGTGGTTGTGAGTAGAAAGGCACATGATGAACTAAGGCAAATGATATTATTCTTAAATGTTCTTGATACAACTTCCATTGGTTTTGTCACTGAAAGGTATCTATCCCACAAGTTTGTAGCTCTCTTTGAAATGGTCTAAATAGGTAACTGAGTAGCATAAATTTAATTTAGTTCTATTCCAAAGGAGACTAAAATAGTTGGGTTTGATTCCAATTTCAGGTTTGCTAGTATTATTTTCCTGAATTTCCCAGAGTTCTGAATTTACAATTGTGTAACTAAGTTCAGAGTCTTTTATTTAAATTTTAATTATTTATGGTTAACACTGTGGCCATTTCAGTGTTTTCTTTTTGTTAGGTGAGATGCCTGGCATGTCTTGGCACACATGAGCAATGGGAGTAAGGCACTGGGATTTATCTTTTCACTTAAAAAATGGCCATGGCAATACTTAATTTTGGGGCAAGTCCTGGGAAGATCAAATCAGGTTGCTTGTAACACTCATATGCGCTTGTTTTTTGGAACAATTTTAAGGAAATACTTCTGTGCATAGAAGGAACATAATAACTAAGATCATGATAGTATAGATTTTTAAAATCTTGTCAGGGTTTTTAAAATCCGGTTTATCAGTTATATAGGCTGAAAACTGGGGTAGAGGATGCTTTCATTAGCTGTATATGCATTCAGTGGCCAGTGTTCTGGAGTGGAGTTTTGAACTCAAATTACTCTGTTCTAACCCACTGGAATGGCAATAACAAGTAGTAACACTGTCTTTGTTTTCCTAAAATTAATGCCTGCACATGTGGGTTATGCTGCTTAAATTTTGAACCCACACTTGGGGAAGTGAAGAAGGTGAAGCTACTACTGCTAATGAAACCTTAATTGTTGAGGTTAAAGTCTGAATATTCAGAGGCTGCAAACTCCCTCAAACTGCTACTGGTGCCATTTAAAAATGATTGGGCACTTCAGTTTAATTTGCTAGAAGGTGGAGAGCTTAGGAAGCTTATTTGAACCTAGAAATAATTCTGACAGCTAATTTTTATATGCATGAAAAAAAGTTTTATAGTGGAAACCTTGGCTTCTAGTATGGTAGAGTTGTCATAAAGGCCCTAATGATTTCTGACTTAATTATGTATCTGAACAAGTAGGCTGATAAACTACCCTTTAGAGACTCATGTCTAAGTACCAAATACGGGATGTACACTTTTGCCAAAACCTGCTTTACCTCTTTGGCTGCACAGCTCTACTAAGATCTAGGAAATGAAGTTATCTTCTTGGTAGTATTTCACATCTAAGTAAAAGCCTCCCAGACATGTCTCCTTAATTTATACATAAATGACGTAAGCAAATTAGACCTTATTTGCTGATTGTGTAAAATGCTTTTGGGCAACTGTTAGGAAAAGTCCCTCTGTATTTGTAGCAACATCTTTCTGTGTGCCTGTCAGTGTGTTAGTCAAGTGGTTCCTAAAATACTTTTGTACCACTGGAGATCCACAGTGCCTTACTGTGGAGGAAGAGGGGCTGAACTTTTCAATGAGGTATCTCCTTAGATTGCAGGAGAGCAGTGCTGGGACTGGAAAGATGCTGCAGCAGCTTAAAGTTGCCCTCCAAAATGCTGTGTTGTGTCTTTTGGGAAAGGGATGTCCCTGGGAAAGGGATGTCCCTGGGAAAGGGATGCCTCAGCCTGACCTGGGAAACAAAGGCAAGTGTAGCTAAATGGGACAGGGCAGGCTTATCTCTGGCTGACGGGGGAGACAAATTAACAAAGGAGTCATTAGTAGTAACACTTGTTCTTCATATTTGGTTTTGTATTAAACTTGTTAGTTTAATAACTGAAGAGTGCAACATGGAAAACATTCTGCTTCAGAAGTACTTCAGACACATTTTTGAAAGACTGTTACCCTTGACTACAGTAAATTCTGTTTTAAATATGTTTATTTTCACGTAGAAAATTCAGCTAGAGTTTGGATTGCTTCCCTGTTGAAGATAATTTAATTTTCGATTGCAGCAGTTCAGAAGTATAAAGATAGAAGAAGAATTCTTTCATGAAAGCTGCACTGTATGTAAATCATACTTTTCAGGCAAGGAATTTGTGTTAAGTTACAAGTTGTGTCTTAAACATGAATGATTTATGGTTTTGATGGTATAGTTAAAACTCTGCTAAGCATGCCTGTTTTTAATAGCTTATGTGTCATCCAGTTGCACATATTTTGTATATGTATGAAAGTGAATGTTGAAGTTAAAGATGACTTGTTGGAAATGGCCCTTTAGAAACATGTTGTGACATTATAGCAGCCTTCCAAAACCTAAAGATGACCTGCAAGAAAGCTGAAGAGGGACTTCTACAAGGGTATGTAAAGAATAGGATAAAGGGAAAAGGCTTTAAAATGAAAGAGGGTGGATTAGATTAGATTAGATTAGATTAGATTAGATTAGATACTAGGAAGAAGCTCTTCCCTGTGAGGGTGGTGAGGCACTGGAACAGGTTGCTCAGAGAAGCTGTGGTTGCTCCATCCCTGGAAATATTGAAGGCCAGTTTGTATGGGGATTTGAGCAACCTGGTCTAGTGGAAGGTGTCCCTGTCCATGGCAGGGGGGTTGGAACTGGGTGATCTTTAAGGTCCCTTCCAACCCAACCCATTCTGTGATGATATGAATACTATTTTTGTGTCAGAAATCCTATAATGGATCTGAGTTCTCAATAGGTTTGTAGAAATGTCAGTCTTGGACTACTCTGAACCTGATTGGGTATGATGCATTATTTGCTGATGCTGTTTTCCTGTTTACATAAATTGATTTGCACTACAAAATATTGGACTACTGAAAAGCACCTGCATCTGCTGAGGTATTGAGACAAATACTCTGGAGGCTGGCCAGGTTTCTGCAGTGCTTTTGCTTACGTGGTTGACAGAAACATCTGGTAAAGCAGATGTTGAATTCTAGAGAGCAGTAATTATTTTGAGAGTGGGGAGAAGTTGTCACACACAGTTATTATCATGCTACTATCACAGGTATTAAAATCAAAAAGATCATTTTGTTCTTTGCTGACAGCATATGTTTTCTCAGCTTTGGAGATGTGCTATTTTGATGCCATGCAATATGCAGATTCAGAGTTATCTAGTTTGTTTTCTTTTTTTAAGCAGTGTGAAGGTTAAAGAAGAGCAAAGAGACTGTAAATGCAAAATGTTTTGTTTCTTTAGACTACCAGTTCCATTGCGATTGTGACTGCTGCCAAAATAACGTTTCACACTATACCCTAGAGTCCTTCATAAATTTCATTAATCACTGTTAGATTTTGTACTAGTGGAAGAGAAGTGGAAGAGAAGTGCCTTAGTTCTCTGTTCATCTAAGGTGTTAAGAGTTTGGGTTTACTTTTGGTCTGGTTTTAGTTATTTGTTTGTTTTTTTGGTGTTTTTTTTTTTGGCGGGTGGGGTGGGTGGGGGTGTGATTGCTTTGTATTTTAAACTCCCTGAATCTTTTTCAGGCACAGCATTACTGGAAGGAATAAGACAGTTGAGATGTTGGGAATTTATGTATTTACAGTGGTATTATAGAACAAATACTTGATTCTTTACCAAGACAGAGATATAAACTCCTTTAATAGAATAATTCTGGAAGCTTTAATTTAGTTGACCAACTTGATATTAGGAATTAGCATCCATCTGTGATTTTTATAAGAACCACCTTTCATTGAAACACAAAGAACTTACTACTTCCTGATTTTTTTTTTTTTTTTGGACAGTAAATATCAAGTTTTCATCTTAAAGCCTTGTATTTGGATGTCTGAAAACATGGAAATGAGCATCTTGTGAAATTTCTTAAGTCTAGTTGGATGCACAGGAATGTTTTAACATATTTTTCAAAGCTTATGTTTGCAGTAATAATATTTAAACATTTCTTAGACAACACAAGTTTTTAAAGTGGCTAAGAACAAACTGCAGGAGCTAGTGAAATCTCCCTTCTCCTTAGGTTCTCTCAGGAGCCCAATCAAATGTACTTGAAGATCTTTGCATGATCTAGGACAAAGTTGTGTTGTTTTGTTTTGTTTTGTTCTCTTACCTTGTATCTTCATAGGGTAGACATGAAAACAATTTGAGTAAGTGGGCCTGGCCCAAATACTGGTAAGTATCCCAAGCTAAGTTTGTAAGGACCATGAAGTGCCTCTAGTGTCTTATTCTGGCTAAATCTGAAATTAGTAGGAAGAACAATTTTATAATAATCTGAATTCAGTCAGTGGTAGAAATGTTTGATTTGGGTTTCTTTTAAACACAACTTTAATCACAGCTTACTAAAAATCAGCATTCTTTATTTGAATGTGTAAATCATTTGTGTGAAATTATTTAAAGTGTTTTAGTAGTTTTTCAGTCTCTCCTGTCCATGTAGCTCCATAAGTGCTCAGGAGGCCAAGAGGGAAGTGAAATCACAAACAGGAAATTCTGTACTGTCCAGACATCTGTACTTTCCATTTGCTGTTTTCCTCAGTTTACATTTTAGGCTGCGCTTGCTGCTGAACACAGGGAGCTGCAAACTGCTTGATAACCACTAAAATAATGGAATGCCCTTCATCTTCTGGAGTGATACTTTTATTAAGTTAAGATGGCTTTTCACATGCTTTATTACTGAATGGGTGCTCCAAGCCCTCTGTGGTTTATCACTTTTCCACTGTAGGACCTGTAAATTGCTTTACTTTCTAGTGGCTTTGCATTCTTTGTGTAATTGCTTCCTCCCTTGCACACTGCCAGTGCCTGAGTTTCCCAGGGTGAGTCATTATGTGGGATCAACTTGACTTTGATGCGAGCGCTTTATTGTTTTGTGATGTGCTGCATAGGAATGGTTACCATGAGACACATATTTTTAACTTTCTGATATGGTTTGTTGATGCAACAAGCTTAAGCGATTTAACATTGTTTTCTGCCCTCCAGTTTTACTGCTGCTAGATGAAAAGGTCTATTTAGTTTTATTCTCCTTTTTTATGTGTTGAGCACCTTGTCTTTGAACTGTACTTAAGCAGTGCACTAGGTCAGCTTTTAGTTTCAGATGTTTCTCAGTTGCCCTCATTGAAATGCATCAGTTAACCCTGGAAAAAAATAACAAAAACCTTGGGTCATTTTCACATCTTCCATAGAACATTTTCCCCTTGATTGTATAACTGCATGTAACCAGGTGAATTCCCATGCCATCTTGCTAGCTGACTTGTCATGCCCTTTTGCAACAGTTTTCTTACCCCAGTCATCCTTGCATTCTCTACCAGCTTTTTCTCCTGGAAAGTATGGTGGCCCATTTTCACTCCCTTATTCCTATTCTAATCTATTTTAAATGATCTATTAATATATTATGAAGATATTGAAAGAATCTATTTTTCTTATTCCTAATCTGTTTGAAAATATTATGCTATTTCAGACATACCTGAAACTATTTGCATGTTTATTTATAACTGCAGATCCATATTTTAGTAATAGCAGATATGTTTTAAAAGTGGATGATATTAGAACAGTGTGGTTTTGTGAATTACTGGTCCATTTGGTTACACTGGAAACTTCCGTGTGCTAGCATGTTTGAGATAGGTATTTCTTAGTTTCCTGTTTGATTGCTCCTTAAGTTTGTTCTTGATGTCTGAGTTTGTGCTTAAAAAAGTTTTTCTATAGTGGATGGAGCATCAGAACAGAACAATACAGCAACCATCTCAATAAGGAACTGAAAGAGTGTTCTGGCACTCTTTGTTGGGTGGCTCTTGGCTATGTTTCCAGTTTCCCTGAACAGACCAATTGATATATGGATCTGAAGCAGTTGGTCTGTGAGGCTGTTCTTCAGTTTCCTTCTTGAGTTGTTTTGCTGCTTCACTGTAGTCGAGATATTAAACCCTTGGACTATTATCAGCTACACTTTATGAGCTTAAGATTTAGTGTGAATATATCTTATCATTACTTGTGATCCTGACTTTCCTGCTAAACACCCACATATCAGTATGAGGAGCCCTGCAACCTGGAAAATCTGATTTAGAAAAGACCAGAACTGGGTAGAGTTTCTGTTCTAGGATGGCACTTACCTCATTAGTAACGCTTTTTAAAATAAAATAGGAGTTCCTTCTTTGTAAACTTTTTTATCTATGCTGGAGAGTATTTGAGAGCTGTTTTTAAAGACTAGATTCTTCCAGCCTTGCCACAGTGGGTCTGCTAATTTATCAAATAGCCTCCTTTAGGGGTATGATTGCCAGATGCTCTCTGATGTTCATGAAACTGGAATCAACAGCCTTATAAATTCCATAAAGGTGAACCGTAATGCGGCTACTTTAAATAGGGGGAAAATCCCCTGTTGTCAGCCCTAAGAAATGCAGTGGCTATGACATGAGACATCTTGATTGCAGTGGTCTTCTATGGGAAAATAAATCCCCCCAAAAAACAAGCTGGTGAAGAAAAAGTAAGTTTTCCAAGTGCTAACAATATTGCTGCCTACTCATATATTCATAAAATTTCACACTTATCACACTGATGATGAAAAACATTCTATTCTAGAAAATGCAAATTTCAACAGCAGCAATATATTGGGTAACATGCTAAATTCTGCCCAATGAGCATTAATATTTGAGTTATGTCTACGATAAATGTTAGGCTGCTATTTATTATGCACGTACTGTCTACCTCAGTTATGGGAGGTGGGTTCTGAGAGTGGGATAGCAGAGCAAGATCTTATGAAGCAAATTTTTAAATTGTTTCTCACTTAGAGTGTTCTGATTTCAGTGGATGTTTGGGTGAGAATCTTAAAGTTTAAAATATAATACAAGGTTAAAAGATGTCCATATCAAACATTTGCAAAATATTGTGCTTTTTTTACATTAGAAGTGAAGAAAATATAGAATTAGCTATAAAATTTGAAATGCATATTTCATACTTTGACTCTGCCTAATAATATAAAAAGGTATGAACTCCAGCTCAGCAACCCATAACACTGTTAATTAATTAAAAACAACAGCAAAGAAAAGGCAAGAAGATAAACAGTAGACATTTTCAGCATCGTCATAACTTTCACATTTAAGACTGTGCAAGCTAGGCCCACTTCTGAAGATCAATAAACTTCACAGATCAGGCATGTAATTGAAACTGCCTCCTTTTCTGTGCCAGTGCCAAATGCATCAGAGCATGCTGTAAGAATTCACAGTCAATAATTATGGCTCAGTTAATGGTTGTATTATGCCTTGAGGTAAATTGTTTCTGACTCTTCTGCAAAAAATTTGTAATTTTGTAAGGCAAATGCATGCTCTCATTAACCATCTAAATCCATCCTTGCTTCCTCAGTGCTGCCTGGCTGCTCTTTAACGTATTTTTATGAAAAAGAGGAAAGAAAAAAAAATAAAAAAGAAGAAGCTTTCCGCCATCATTTTTGTGGTAATTCTGCATAAAAAATTGGGTGGAGAGGGGAAAAAGCGTGCAGCAGCTTGTGATGGCAGATGTGACATCTCTTGGGCGAGTAGTCATTTGCAATACCATCTAACCAGGGCATAGGAAACCTTGGAATGCTTCCTTCAAATACAGCATTTGGCCTCCTGTCATAAGGACATTTTGCCACTTGAATAATCCAATATTTCATTTAAATCACCAAACTTTTTTTTTTTTTTTTCCCTCTTTGAATTTTTCAGAGACAAAGCCAAACTTGCATGTGTCGTGAGTGGTTTTGGAAGCAGTAAGAGTTGAGCTGTGTCTGCGATGGCAGTTATAAATCATAATGTGGCTCTCAGACAAGGCATGTCTAACCTGCACAGTTAACCATGAAGAAGGTGGACTGTGTAACTAGTTAGAGTTTCGATTGCTCAGAGGAAAGAAAACATGTGCATGTAAGTTGTTGCATTCCTATGCCAGGGCTGTTTGTGTTAAGCTGTCTGCACACTCACACTTGTTTGCAGCAAGTGAAACAGTGAGTTCCTCCTGGGATACATTCATACTAGCAATAGGTTTCATGAAAGATCTTCACTATGAGGACAGTTGAGGCAGTGGCACAGGTTCCTCAGAAAAGCTGTGGCTGCCCCATCCCTGGCAGTGTTCAAGGCCAGATTGGACAGAGCTTTGAGCAACCTGGTCTAGTGGAAGGTGTTCCTGCCCATGGCAAGGGGGTTGGAAAGAAATGATCTTTATGGTCCCTTCCAACCCAAACCATTCTAAGATCTAAGCCAGAAAGGTCTCACAAGTGTTTCTTTCCAGATCTTGTTGTTTCAGGCTTTATTAATGTGACTAGTGTTTCCATTTCCCTCTACTTTGCAAATTAAGTTTGAATTGCAGATTATGTAGAATCATTATTTAAATGTTTAAATAAAGAACATTATTTAATAAACCAAACATTTTTAATTGCTGACCTATACTGTGCTGTTCCATTAATAAGCAGCTGTTCCCTTTTGAATTTGTAGTGATAAGTTTATTACTGCTGATTTAAAAAGATGACAAATATATCTTCATACCTTTTAAATATGACTACAGTTTAAATTCAAACAGATTACTTAAAAAGAAGATGAGAGGTTATTTATTGCATATTCTCCTCAGACAGTGAAGCACTGGGGAGCGTTCTCTGCTTTTGAGTTATTGTTTGCTAAGATGATCCATAGTAGAAGTCCTACTCTGTCTGAAATGGTGTTATGTTATTAAAAGGTGCATGATAGCATGTGGTCCACAGAGACACAAAACTTTTTCTTCAAAAATAGAGAATGTTTGGTGTACAACAGCATCTGTATTTGGGGCAAATGTAATTTCAAGTACTTGCTTGCACAGACGAAGTCCAAGACACTGCTTGTTTTGACAGAAACAACCCCTATTGAAATATTTTCTTTTATCAACATACAAGAAATTTTACAGATTTCTGAGGGATTCTATTTTATTTTGTAGCTGATAATGTAATTGCTATACTGGTGCTCAATAAATCTGAAAACCAGAAATCTATTATCTTTTTTTTCCTGCCATTAGTAGTATTGACATTATTAAAGCAAACAAACAAACTAAAGCCAAAACAAACCACCAAAACATGACAAAAAACCAACACCACCACAACAAAAACAACGATAAAATTGGCTGTGTTCAGGTGAATAACTTGCCAGCAAAACATGTGCATAATAAGCAGTTGATACGTTATTGTCATTATGCAGAAATTTCAAGTTAACATGGTGAATTTGTGACCTTGTGAATTAAATTTGGCTCTTTTTTGTTGGGGTTTTTTGTTTGTGTGTTTCTTGTTTTGTTTTTCTTTTTCCTTCCTAAGACCACTTGTGTTCAGGTGATACTTAATTTGAGTGTAAGACTATATTTGAAGTAGAAGCAGAATTTGGATGGAAGAGCACTGCAACTCACAGCAGCGAAACTGGACAGGTGTTGATTTTTCAGCTCCTCTCTGACCTCCTGGGTTTTTCAGTTAGAGCCTGGATTTTGCCCTAGTGCCATGTAGGAAGACACTCCTTTCACTGAGTCCAAGAATAATGACTGTATGTGTGAGTGTTGATGAAATTGACCCTGATTTCCAAGTGATTTTGAGAGGGAGGGGAAACAAAAGTTTTCCCTTATTTTTCTGATTGTGGAAAATCTGATGGAATTTTTCAAACTCTACATTTTGGAGATAAGAAAAACCTAATGTTCTTTCATAACAGTTGATATTTCTTCAGTTATTGACTGAAACGAAGACTTTGACCCAACTTTGGGTGCACTGATGACTCACTAGTGGTTTCTGACTGTGTAAGATTCATTAGTTTAATAACTAATATCCTATGGAAAGGTCAAAATGGAAATTTCCATGTAAAAATAAGAAAACTGTCTGGTTCCAGAGTCCTTGGGCATGTTCAGAAGCAGTTGTATTCATCTGTGGTCGCAACGTGCTGTTTGTGACATGCTGTCATTATAGGTGACATAAAAAGTGAGGCCAAACTTGTCAGACATGTGTGCTGAGAATATATCTGCTTTTGAAACTTATCAGTCTGGAAGAGACTGATAAGACGACCAAAAGTAATCTTGAGTTGAGAAAAGAGAGAGAATAGCAGGATTTAAGATGATAGGGGAGAGGTAAGGTAAAGAAAAGCAGGCTTGGGATGACAGGTTTTTACTTACAGTGTTAATAAATAACATCCTACCTAAGAAAGTGAAGTGTATGTTGCTAATCCTGTAGTGACATCCTTGGAGCCAGCCTGTGTCTGTATGGCTTTGTTCCTGTTAGTGGCTTTTTATTCTTCTGCCACCTTGTGTTCTGATGAAGGGCAACAAGGGTGGGCCTTTTGGTCATCCATATTACGCATCCATGACGCTCTGCTGCTTAACCTTGCATGCAGGTCTCTGTCAAGACTCTGTTACATTTTCAAAGGCAAGAGAGACACAGAAGACATGCTGGTGTCTTAAGCAGGCACTATCTTCTGGTGGTTATAAAAACAAAACCGTTATCATCATCTTATACTTGTTTGATCCTGACTTGCTTTGGACTGTAGCATCAGCGCTGGAGCTGGTTTAATAGCTTGAGCTCTGAGGCAGAGCCATATGGGGCAGTGATACAAGTGGCACCTGCACTCCAGGTACCTATTTGAAATGGGGGGTTGGAGGATGATGCCTCTTGCAGGTCTCAGGTGGTTGTTCATCTCCTCCCTTATCAGGAGGAGTTCCTTGGCTGCTTCATTGCAGATTCTAAGCCTACTGAGTAGCTGGAATATGTGATATGCACATAAGGACTGTTTGTGGATTTCAGTGGGCAGGCAGTCAAATTGTTTTGTTTTATTTTTCTCCATCCCTTTTCTATAATTAACTGACTACTGGTGATTCACTATCTTGAGCTGTCCTATCATACCTGTTAAAAAAATTACAAATGTTTCTTATAGGTAAGGCAAGAAACACATACAACCCCAGTTCCCTCACCTGTTGCTCATAAGACTTGTGCTCCAGGCCCTTCACAAGCTTTGTTGCACTTCTTTGGACAAGCTCCAAATTCATGCTTTCATCAAAATTGCTTGACTCTCTTAAATTAGAATGATCACACTATAGGAGATGGTTGGAGAGTTATGCTTGTCTTCCTTATTGCTGTAGCACATTTATTCACAACATATACAGAGCTTACAACAAATCTAGACTACCCTTGGGTCACCGTGTTGCAAGGAAGAAATACCATTTAAAAGAGTAAATCATTGTATTGGCTGGGTATCATCTTACAATCTAAAGAATGTAACTGGCAACTACGTAAATTATTATTACATTCTCAGCAGTTATGAAGTAATTACTTTATTGCTCTTAAACTGTTCCTGTATGTCTTTTTGCATCAGTAAGGGGCTTGTGAGGGACTGCTAGCTGGTTCTTTATGCTGCAGTGCCAAATACTCCCTTCAGTTTAAGTGAAGACAGTAACTTTAAACTCTTATTTATTTGCTTGGAATGAGTCAAATTCTGAACTGGGCTTATGGCTTTCCCTTTACTTTCCCCTGTGAGGACCAAGCGATGTTCCCTCCATCTCATGTCAGGATTCAGAGGAAAAGGAAAGGGTTAGGAATACATTTACAGGAAGTAGTGAAAGCTTTTCAGTGACTGTTGATTTAACAAGGTAATATCTCTGCCGTCAGACATGAAATTGTTAGCCTGGGGTTTTTTCCAGAACAGGCTTCTTGTTGTTTAGAGTAGTTTTCTTTATATTATAGCAAGTGAGTGGCCTTTACACATATCTTATTATGTCCTTTTCCTCTCATCAGTGTAAATTGAAGTGGGGTTTGGCTTAATGTTTGCAGTACCCCAGACTCTCAGTTTTCTCCATCTCCATACAGAAACATAGAACCTGTGGTGTGACTATCCACTGAGCAGGAGGTGGAGAATATTTGTATTCCATGTACCTCTTATTTATTGTAACTGTGATTGCATGCCTAAACTAGAGGAGTGCCGCCATTCCTGGCAGCATCCAGAATCCCATGTGTGTTGAGTATCTTCTAGTGGTTTTGTGCATGCTGAATCCTCTAGGCTGCCATGAGGCTCCCACAAGAGAAGGGACCCCAAAGGCAGCAGAGCTGGCCAGCAGCAAGTGGCATTTCTGACAGAACCCTGCAGTGGTGGCCCCAGACCTGCCCTTCTCTGACAGCACAGGTAGGTCCAGGTCAGACCATGGCAGCTTGCGAAGCATCAGATCAAAGGAGCGTAAGACCGCTGTCCCTCTATGCAACTGTGTCACTGCCTTATTCTTTTTAATATCACAGAAAACAGAATGGCCACCACATAGCAGAATGATTCATCTGTTCTCTATTGTAACTTGCTTAAACAATGAAAGTTACTACATTAAATAGGAATACTTTTCTGACTGCTGAGCATTCTTGAGTCATTTCTATCACATTCTCTTTTGGAATCCTAACAGCTAAATAATTTTTAATGAAAGCTAAAAATCTGACATCATCACAGTATTCCAGGAACTAGGACTTCAGATAAATGCAAAATAGATTTGCATGGCTAGAAACTTTTTATTTGTACCTGTAGGCATTTCCATAGGAATTTGAGACTAAAGCTGAGGGGAAAGGCTCCAGCATGAACCAGGCATGACATTGCAAGTACTGTGTGCTTGTTTCAGTAATAACAATTCTTTTCTGTAAAACTCTTGCTGATAGTTTGTCACTGATGTGCCTAAAATGAGAGTTAATACACAGTGGTGTATCGGCAGGTTGTTGTGTCTTGTGCTTTTGCTCCTCTGCTCCAGCGTATGTTTATGAAATTGCTTTAAGCTATATTTTATGTATTTGAAGAACTGACTGACTGGACCTTTCTTGGGGATATGCCAAACATATTCTGGGTATTGCAAGCAATAATAAAATTGATACAGTCAAGAATCCCAAAACCCTTCTGATTTTTTTCAGATACCACTTCTTCCTCTGTGTGCCTGTGTTAGGAGATTAAAAAAAAGTTGCCATGTTAAAATTCATGCGTTATTGATAGTCTCTCAAAAATAAATCATTACGTATTGTCTCCTTAAGATCATATGTATGATGCCATATTTATTGTGTTCATCATCTGACAACTGCAGCAATTCATTTTAATCATGTTTCTAATGCTATGCTTAGCAGGAATTATTTGATAATCTGAGCTGAAATAATTGGAAATACTTGCTTTTGGATGTGGGTAATCAGATTATGTTCATCTGTTTATTTCAGGGTTTTTAAAGCTTTTTATGTAAGTTTTTCTTGTTGTGAGTCTATGGTTTTGGGTGTATCTTTTTATGTTTTCAGTTATATTGCGGAGGTTTATAAAAATTCGGTAGTTACCTGCTGAGGGAGGCTACTTGAAGAAAATATTTTGTACATCATTGGTCCACCTGTTTTAGGATGCTGAGCAAAATACTGGTTTCATTGCTGAAAACAATTTTGTGCAATGATGGTTCACAAATGGATTTTCTGGTGGAAACAGGTGTCTTTGAATTGAGCACTTCCTCAGAGTAGTGCAAGAGAGAATTACAGTTGATTTTGGCATTAGAAGATTTTTGAAACATAATGTGAATAATGTGAATAATGCTTTCTCTAAGTGCTCACATCTGATAGGATTTTGTAATATGAGTGCCTTTGTCACATTGCAGAACTGATGAATGTGACAATAATACATAGAAAAGCTTTGATTAATCTAAACTTTACCCTTTGTGTGATATCATAACTTTCTGGGCTTGAATGCATGGCACAGCTTTGCTCTGTAATTAACCCAAATAGACAGAGTTCAGTGTATGTGTGGTGATCCTGTGATTTTTCTTATCACAAGAGCTTGCATTAAAGCTTTGACCTCGTTTGATAGTAGGCTTTTTTTTTTTTTTTTTTTTGGTGGTTTTGAAAATACTCCTGTTATTGTCTTATTTCCAAAAGATACTAAGGAGCCATAAATTATCCTGAGTAGGCTTGGTAGTTTCTTTGTGTCTTGGAAAATACAGGTGGTCTAAAGTGTGTTAAAATCCAAATACACAAGAAAGAATAATTGCAAATGGGAAAAACAGGTGTTGCTTTTGTTTACTTAAACTTTTTAGCTGGTAACAACATGTCTCTCTTTCTCCCTTTCAGTCTTCCTTTGTCAGCTGTGACCCCGCAGAGTTAAAGGGGCATTTTACAAAGAAAGCCAGAGAAACAGCTGAATATATTTACCCAGCAGGACAGCCTAAGGTGTGGGTTTTTTCTTTTCCCTCTAAAATGGGAACTAACAGCAGCTGGAAGCTGTTGTGGGGCTTTCTCCAAGGCTTTCATGAATGACGCTGCCTGTTGGAAGGAGCAGCCGGTTGTAGCTGTGTCTCGTGGGGTTTGGGCTTCATCTGGCAAGAGACAAGTTGAACCGTAGCTAGAAGAGTCCAAGGATAGAGAAGGCAGATTGTGTTCCAGACATCATGTTTGCTTGCTGTTGTCAGGAGTTGCACTGAAATCTTCTAAGTGTTTCTGCAATCAGCCTTAAATTGGAAAATAATGGCTGTGGATTAAGCAGTTGTCAAGCTTCTTCCAGTCACAGCAGTTTGTGCTGTGTGCATATACTCACTCTCACACATGTGCATGCATGGCTTACTGGTTGTGCCTGTGGGTTTATATATATATATGTTCTACATATCCCTGACTTTTGAACAAAACCCCCACAATTCTTAAAATTTGCTTTAAAATTACATGTTCATCTAAGAGACTTGCATTTTGGTAGGAAGAAAAGTAGGTATTTTTTTCTTACAATTAGTCTGGTCTGGTTTGGCATCGTGTGGAAACCTGTGTGTTAACAGTTATTTCATGCATCATTGTTCTGGAAATATGAATGGATAGGAATGATGTGTTTTTCAATGCCTTTAAATATGGTGGGGTTTTTTTTCTGTCATTCACTGATGAAGATGTATCCTTCTGTTGTAAAAGCATATGTCAGATATTGAAAGCTGCTTTAGTGGTAGTAGATGGTATACTTCATTATGTAGAGACCACTTGGTCTCAATTCATGTCATCCAGTGACTTTCTGAGCTTTTAACTTAGTTGCTGGAGTCCTGCAGTTTATTTTATCATAATAATAGCACCCCTTTTAAAAGGTCAGGCCCATTCCCCTAGAAGATTTTGATGTGATTTCATTTCAGGAAACAGAATTGCTAGTGCCTGCTGTGGGTGCTAGAGAAATATGGAAGTGGACTTCTTGGATGGTGGCTGGCTGAAAGATTACAATTAGTTTTAGGGAGATTTCCTGCAGAAAAATATTTTGGTAGCTAGTTGATGAGCCGTATTAACAAATGTAGAGTGTTTAAAACATGTAAATAAACCCAGACTGTTTTGATTGAGGTGAGTTCATTGTTTTATCAGCAGAGCTGACTAAACAGTAATTTGCAGATGGAGGGGAAAGAGGTAGAGGAAGGCTTGGAACAATAATCCCTTTAGTGGAAACAGATTTGGCTGGAGATGCATGAGTTGACTAGGGAATTGCCATTACTGATAACATAGCAGCATATTTGAAAGCAGAACATTTGGAGTGTGTCTTGAGTTTTAGGGCTGAATTCTGAACAGGTAGAAGAGGATCACAGAATGACAGACTGGTTTGGGTTGGAAGGGATCTTAAAGATCATCTAGTTCTGACCTCCTGCCACAGGCAGGGATGTCTTCCACTAGACTGTTTTGCTCAATGTCCCATGCATCCTGGCCTTGAACACTTCTGGGGTGGGGCAGCAACAACTTCCCACATGATAACTTCCTGTACTGTTGTTACCCCCTTAGCTCTGCCGCATTCATCCATCTGAATGTTGTTCTACTTTTTTGGGTCGTTCACAAATATATGAAACAAGACAAGCCCTGAGGCTGACATCTGGGTGACTTCATAAACCACTTGGGTATTAAGTGGCACGACTTGTTGTGCCCTTAAAAACACACAATACTGCATACGTGCCAGTCTTCACTGGGAAAATTTTATAACTGATGAGGAATTAGTCTTCTATATTGGCTACTTAACTTTTTAAGAAAACTCATACATATGTGACCTAATTTTCAGTCCTCATCATTTTTAATTAAAGATTTTACTTATTTATAAGACTAAATATGGATCTGGGATTCTAATGTTAATCATCCATTAAAAAAAAAAAAAAGAAATCTTGGCTCTGGGTAATTTGATTAATTCAGTCTTTCCAATTGCTTATAAGTATACTAAATATATAGCTAGAGGCAGTAATTTTATTGATGATTTAAGAAATGCATCCTAGCGATGTCGTATATAGCAAGCTATAAAGCTATTGTTGTCTTCATATAAATGTGTCATTAAACCACATATCCTATTATAGTGGCTAAGCTGAACTGAAGATAAGATAATGCAGAGCAAGATTCTTTTCATTTCCTGTTTCTCACCTCTGTAAATGTTCATATGTATTTTGGCTGACAGTGTTATGCAAAGTCTTACAGTGATTTTTTTTTTTTGATTTTTTTTTTTTTCATTAAAAATCTCCTTAAATAAGCTGCTCTTTTGTTCCTCCCAGAAGGAGGTGTCGCATTAGTCCTGAAAAGTATGAGTAATATTGTTAAATAAAGTTTACAATCTAATTATCAATGTAGAAAAAGTTTTCACCCATTTTGATAGGAAACTGCCTTTTACTAGCCTGGAGGGCAAACTTGTGGGCTCAGATTGATAAGTCAGCTCAAGTGACATCACATTTAATCTAAAAATTTTATCTAAAATTTCAAAACTTGAGTACAAGGTTGGGCAACACTTCCAGCAGCTAGGCTATTCCTCTCCCCGCTCACCATATGGGTATTGTAAGCTGTATTTATAAGCCCATGCTTCTCGAGTGTTTTCCATGATGTTGCGGGTTTTGTTTTTTTTTTTGTTTGTTTGTTTGTTTTTTCCTTTCTTCATTCAAGGTCTATTTGCCTCATCAGTCATTTATTCGGTACCAAGACACAAATACATTTTATTATTTATTTGCTGATTCTATCACCTTAGTACGTAGAGTAACATGTTATAGTGGAATAGTGGGCTGAAGCTGACAAGGGACATTTCAGAGGAGAAATATGGTAACAGAAGAGAGCAGATGTGAAGCTGTCAAAGATGGGTTACCAAGGGACAGTTTGAAGTGGGAAGATGAAGGTTGTGAGGAGAGCTGGTAGAAAAACTCCAACAAAGAATGGTTAAAAACAACCCCAACAACCCCTCGATACAAGGTTACATCCACACATAACCCCAAACCAAAGCAAATAACAAAACCTCAGAAAAAAGAGGAGGTATAGGCAGGATTTCACAGTTTTGACAGTGTAGATTTCATTGCAAAAGATAAAGCAGCAAAGAATTTTCTCTTTGAAATCACCGTTTTTAAGGACTTACTCTTAATTCACATTGACTGGCACATTTGGTTAACTGTAGCCTTTTTGTGCTCACATGGTTTATACCAAGACTGCATTTATGTAGTGTTACTGTGTTAGCTTAGGAAATTATCTATTTGAAACTGTATAGAGAAAATGCTCCTACATGCAATTCAAAACAGAAGCTTAAGTCTTCTTGCTTTCCTAAATCCTGTAAGCACTTTGGAAGATATTGCTTACATAAATATCACAGCTAATATTGCATTTTGTTGGCAAAATTATTAACTTCACTGAAAATATGCTTAGCATCTTCCCTTGTGTTCTGTGTTACAATGATTTCAGATAAAGTGAATTTCTAAGCTTAACCACATGTGATATTAATTTTAATTGGCAATCAGATTGAATAAAATCCACAATTTGTTTCACTCAATATTGCATGCATTTCCAGATCATTATTTTGTTCAGTAGCAAGCCTCACAGTAACGTAGTTTTCCTACTCCTTTTTGCTTTCTAACATGCCCCAAATTGCTCAGGTCTCATAGTAATTGTTGCTTGTACTTAAAGTGAAGATTTAATTAAAAGTAACGCGATTAAGCATCTAACCAAAATTCAGAGGTCAGTAAACCCTATCTTAGTTGTCTTTGTCTTTGCCCTGAAAGAAATTAAAAGGGTTGATCTAAATTTTGGCTTACATGTTTGATTAAAAGGAGTTTATTTAGGTATAGTTTTAATTGGGGTTGGGTAGAGGAGAGCTTGCAGTTTGTGCCGGGTGATGTGTTGAAGCTTTGTGGCTGTGGAATTACGGAAACTGCTTGTGGGCATACTTTCAGCCAGGAGAAAATGCAGAGTAGTAATAAAAGCTTCAAATGATTTCTCATCAAACAGAACAACTACTTTAAAGTAATGTCTACATATGGATTTGCACTTTGTATAGTTTAAACCAGTGTATTAAAATAGCTGCATGCAAAATCTGTAACTTGCAGTTACCATGTGTTGCTCTGAGGAATAAGTGCCCAGGAATCGTTGAGTCTTTTCAGGCTTTTTCCCTTTTGGCTGGGTTCTGTTTTCAGTGAAAAGCTCAGTGAGTACACAGCAATATGGGCCGTTAATCTGAGCCGTTTAGGGGTGAGTGGAGGAAGTTGAAGAATGGACACCATGCACATTAGACTGCATTGGAACTGTGTTCCCGGATTTACTAAGTAAAGTGTAATTTATTAAATACATATCCTCTCTCCTCACACCTCCCCC